>JANVCI010205767.1:0-10175 GCA_026413465.1 Trichosia splendens | reverse complement strand
GTATCTCTAATATTTCTCGAGATAATTGAGAAAAACTGCTAAAAAACGCAAAGAAACACGCTATTACTCCGGACCAATTTTATCCATCTTCGAATTTAGCCTCACAAATTAAATTCCACTTCTTTAAAAAAAAATTTCAACAAAATCGGTTAAGAATTACTGCAGTTATCGTGTTGACAGACAGACAGACAGACAGACGAAAAGACAGACGGACAGACGGACGGACGGACGGACAGACAGACGGACGGACGGACGGACAGACAGACGGACAGACGGACGGACAGACGGACGGACGGACGGATAGACGGGCGGACGTACAGACGGACGGACGGACGGATTGACGGAAGGACGGACGGACAGACGGACGGACAGACAGGCGGACGGACGGACAGACGGACAGACGTACAGATGGACGGACGGACAGACGGACGTACGGACGTACGGACGGACGGACGAACAGGCGGACGTACGGTCGGACGGACGAACAGGCGGACGGACGGACTTTTTTTTTAATTTTTGGCATCTCTGGGCATGCCCCAATGTAGCGTCGCTACCCCCGACTGGAAATTCGCAATGTTACAAAACAGCGTCAAAACTATATGACCCGTCGACAGAGTCGTATGGGTCTAAAAATACAAATTTTGCTATCTGTAACTATTTCTATCGTCACATTTATTTCAATAGCGCAAAAGGTACCGGTACTTAGCCCGGTAAAATTTTAACGTTCAAAAAAACGTTTGTTGATTTTACCTTAAAAGAATGTACTCGTTGGGTATACGTCCAAAATTTCAACGCACCAGTCATAAAAATTGAAAAATGAAAGTATATTTACATGGCAAACATTTGTACATTGAACTTTAAAATACCGCCTATTAAATGCACCCGTCGGGTATCTGTCCAAATCTTAGTCAACCACAGTCACCCTACAACAGGCCCGTAACGAGACCGATTGTCTAGGCGGGGGCGCGCAACCCTAAAAAATTTTGTAATATTTATATATTTTTTTTATTATTATCATTTAGGATGACCTAAGATATGAACCAAAACATGAGTAAGAAGGGAACGTAAATTTTGTTTTTCTATTTTCTAGAAGATCTTAAGTAAAGGTAGGTCCATTTGCAAAATAACTTAAAAAAAATGAGCATAAATTGGAACATCGGTTATTTACGTGGCTGAGAGAAAAACGCTGTTGGTAGCATGATCTGATGTCAGTGGCAATTGCCTTCAGACAAGATGCACCCTGTGAGAAATATTTTCTCGTAGATTATGATAAACAACTTGCTGCAGTAGATGTGAAACGAGCAACACTTTTTTCCTTAAATTGTAATCATAATCGGTCACTACTCCTTTTGGACAATTTTGTTTATATTTGTAGCAGATCTGAAGTCTAGGAAAATCTTTAGGGGTATCAGTCCCCGATTTTCAGCCGTAAAGAATTTAGAAAATGACAGATCTGCTAGAACAACACCATTTTTTACCTAGTCGTATGTAGGATTGCAAAAGGAATGGAAAACATTTCGATTTAGGACACATTGTAGCAACATAAAAAAAATAAAGCCAAAAAAATTTATAATTAAACTACATAATAAAAATTGTTTTGTTGGCTGTGTAGATAATTCTAGTTCATTCCAGAAAGATAATATGCGAACAATTTTTCATTAATTATAATTGTTTTTGACACACAATTTGAAATATTGAATTAATTTATATGAAGCTTCAATACCTAATAATCGTCTATGGACATTTGCAAATTTCGCTGGGGTGGGCACAAACTCTCGTAGGGGGCGCAAACTTTCGTAGGGAGCGCAAACTTTCATAGGGAGCGCAAACTTTCGTAGGGGGCGCAAACTTTCGTAGCCCCCTGCGTTCTACCTGCTTACGGGTATGTCCTACGAATCTATGTTCCAAATATGAATGTTCCACTATTGATAATTTCCGAGATATTCGACAAAATACGCCGTTTTGAAAAGCATTTGAAACAAAAAAAAAACACGGTACCGGCAACGAAAAAAATCGCTCCTGCAGGCTATTTACCGAACTAATATAGGCATACTATATATCATTTTACTTGTCTACACAGGGTGTATAATCGCGACAAGTTTCCGTTCATACGGATTTTTTACAAGGAAAAATCGTTTTCGGCCATTCCCGTGTAACCTTGGCTTCTATGAACCGTAACTCCCGCAAATATTAACCAATTTCACTCAAAATTGGTTTTCTGATCTTCTCTAGAACCAAACTATAAAATAGAATGAAAAAATCGAAAAACAAAAATCAATTGCTGCACGGCCTTAAGAAATCGTTCTCAATTTCAAAAAAATTACTCGTCATTTCTGCAGTGAGTACAAGCATAAGTTCTACCATTTGTCTGTCAACACAATCTACTTGTATTTAGTATGTCCAATTGTAACTACGTACACCCATTTATGTGTCAGTCACCTCAGGCAGAGTCTGGCAAAATTGGTTTCGTTTCTCAAAATTTGAATTTTCACTTACTCCAAACAAAGCAGCAAAATATTCTAACATGACACTATGTATGATGTTATGAATGTAATATTCATTTAAAACCGTAAAGTTATTCTGAACCCTAAAGTTGAGCATTGAATTTCACTTACCGAAGTTTCCTAATTTTTTTCGAAAACCCGAACATGAAAGTTTTAATATTATTTCTGTACTTATTTAAACGTCGACCGAAAAACTACACACAAACAGCTTGGAAAAATACCGGGGTTGTATTTAAGTCTGAATGAAAATCTTATTTTCGTGTCGATTACATCAAATGTTTGATTTGAGCTATTACCTTTGGATAAGTTATGAAACAGATTGTGTAGTGCACGTGTGCTCGTTAAAACACCATTAGAAATTAATTGTATTAGAAGTAGTTCCACATCCATTCTAATTATTATTCGATGCATGTATGCAATACTAATCCAAAAACGACTAAAGCTTTTATCGGCTACAGTACGATGAAAGCTTTAATCGATTAATATTTCTTCAGCAGAAATTTATAGGCTTTTGCTCACGTATACTAAAAGCTCTTGCTAAAGCTTCGTATCCATTTTCATCACATTTCATAAATTCATTATTTGTATGAGAACTTCAAAGCTTTTTAAAACCAAGGACCAAAACATTTTTGGAAAGCATTTAGGGAAACTTTTTTTTTGATCAATTCTATTTATGGAAGTTTTTATGAATGACATATTTGCAATTGAACGTTTCTAATATATGCGTTTTGCCATTGAAATATTTTTTAGGAATGTTTTTTATAGCCTTTCTCTAACTCTTTCTATTTTCATTACGGGAACGTTCATAAAGTACGTAAGCCAAAACAATATGGATTTTTACCTCCTCCACTAGGGTGGAGCGATTTAATTTTTTTCTCATTCAATTGACACATATCTAGGAATGACTTAGGGTCCTCTACATTATTTCATAGAAGCAACTTCTTTTTTACAGGCCGATGTTTCTTTAACGATTTCATGTGGCCAAACGGCACAACATACAAATAACGTTGTTTCTCGAAAAATGAGGCAAAAATATCAGACTTCAGTTCTTACTTAAGGTTGAACAGAGTTAGTCGCATGTATGTTTTGGTGATTCAAATGCAACATTTTGTACCCAGTCGTTATATAGTAGTGACCTTGACCTTTTAATTTGGAAATTTTTTAAATTCTATCCGGTAGGGGAGCAGTTTGTATCAACCGAAATTGACTCATTAAAAATGAAAATCTAAGCGTCAAATAATTTAATTAATTTTAGACGACGTCATTACTGAAATCAAACCGTCAACATGGTCAATATTTTGTAATTTTTGAAGGGTGGGGGTTCAGTGAGGACTTCATCCGTTTCTAAAAGATCTTCAGTGATTGATAGAGTACCGCATTCTCTATCGCTGATAATATCGAACCGAATCAAACTCGAACAAACAAATCGGTATACCAGTTTGAAAACCCGTACGAACGTATCCATAAACTTTTCATAACAATATATTCGTCTTCATTTTTTTACTACCACGATCACTGAAACCTATCTCCAAAACTCCAAAGCCCTACCGATATATGCAATAAAAGAATTGTGGCCGCCATTCTGGGTCACTTCCGGCCTCCTGGTGTCTAAAAAAGAGGAATCATGAGTCCCTAATGTCCAAAAGCATTAATTGTGAGTGATCATAATGTGCAAAAACAACATTAAAATGAATGTTACACCTTGGGGTCCCCAATTCGACCACATTTTCGGCCATAGCGCTCGATGCACTTGACCGACTTTGATCATCCTTTTGAAATATTGTTGCCCGTAAAATTTCCTACAACCTATGAGCAATTTTCTCGTACTTCTTGAGATAATTGAGAAAAACTATTAAAAAACCAAGAAAACGCAATGTTGGCCAGTACTCCCGAACCACTTGACCGATTTTGCCCATCTTCGAACTTGCTTCCTAATTTCCGACTCCAAATCTTTAAAAAAAAATTAATCAAAATCGGTTAAGAACTACTCGAGTTATCGTGTTAACAGACAGGCGGACGGACGGACGGAATTTTTTCTTTCATTTTTGGGATCTCTGAGGTATGTCCGACTTGAAATCGAAATGTTACACGACCTTCCCAAATCCATGAGAACTTCGTACGCGTCTAAACACATTTTTTTTTGGAAATCGGCAATCGGTTCGACTAAATAGTTTTTTGGGTAGGTACATAGTTAAACTAAATCCATGCATTGCAAAACCCGGCAATCCATCGTGGATAATGTACTCATAATAATTTTCCAAAAATATCACTACATTCAAATTTTCAAATCTATTACTGCCGTTCAAGGCGTCGCTTAAAATGGGTACCAAAGCATTTCTTCTACATATGACCCCTCTCTTTTTTAACGTGTTAATATACGTTGATACAAAACCCGATTCCCGCCGGGTAAAACTTAAGAAACTTCCAAATATATATTCTCACTTCGGTAACGAAAACACCGATAATATCAACATTTCTAAAGCAATTTTGAAGAACTTTTGTTTTTGGATTCGACGAAATCCTCCGTCTATATACAAACTATTTAGACATGAGTACATATATGTATGTAACTCTTTCGTGGGTAAATGTTTCGCGAGGAGTAGGCCAATAACACGTTGGCGACCGGTCCGAAATCAGTCAGCGTACATTTCTGAATGTGTTAGTATTTTAGCTGTACACTTTCAGCCCTAAAAAATATTTATTGAAGAAAAATACCGTTGCCGTCTATGTTTACCAACAACCTAGAAGGAACTGTCAAATATCATTCTAAAGTTAATGGTTTTTTCGATGAGTACAAAATTTTCATTTTGAATGATCAAAGCGCAGAAGTAGCTAGCTGTGTTCAATCCATTGAGGTACTATTAGAATAGAGAAGTAATATTGAAGAAAAAATTCCGTATCACACATAAAATCAACATAAAATCAACAAAAAATAAACGATATTTATTGTTACATGCATAGGGACAATTTCTCGTTACGAACAACATTCTTTCGTTACGAGCGATAATTTCTTGTTACGAACCATGGTTCAACCATAAGTAACAACGGAATTAAACTCTGATGTTTTAACCTTATTTCTCGCAAAACGAAAATCATCATCATCAAAATATAATATTTTCTAAAAGTCTATGTCTATAGCTTTCCAACTGCACCTCTACCAGCTTTTTTGAAGATAAAGAAAAAGTGGTTTCTGTGGTTTCTATATCATTTCTGATTTTTGTGTAACTGTAGGAGTCAAATAGCGCAACAAAAGTTTATCATGCATCTGTCTACTGAAGACAGCCAGGAAAAACATTTATTTCACTAAATAATCAGGGGATCTTAACGGTAATACCTAGATGTGTGTCAATTGAATCCAAAACAAAAAATTGAAACCGTTCCGTCCTACCGCAAAATTATATGGGAAAATATTACGTATCAAAATATACGACGAGTTTCATGAGCTTTCGGCTGACCCTTACCTCTCTGCTCCATGCGTACGTACTTTATAGACTTCCACCAACATATTTTAATTAATTTCTTTTTTCTGATTCAATGTTCTTATCAATAATAAAATTCACAGATAAATCAGTGTCGTTCGAGAAATCAGTATCGTTCAGTGATGACATCCAAGGTGTGCCAAAATCTCACATTCCTCAACATCCCGGTAAATCAATGTCATTAAAAATAACAGCTGTATGAATGCAATTAATATTTTTTTTCTCTAATTTCTGTAATTAAAGTGCACTTTTTTATGTCCATCGTTAGATTTAATTAATGTAATTAAAAAAGACTTAAAGAAGCCTAATTGATTTTGAAGTCATTGGCCAAAAACTTTTGCTATATCATTTTCGATATAACTAAACTCTGAAAAAATAAGATAAAGTAAGGAAAAGAAAAATTTCGATAAAGTTTTTAATAACAAAGTCAAGTTGCATAAAGAATCGAATTTCGATGTGATATAATAATGAGCGTTTGTCTATATGATTCAAACGATGACAACGAAGACAAAATTTATTAGAAACGAATAAAAAAGCCTTTTCCGATAAATTTATAGCTTCTAAAGAAAGTTTCCTTTTAGACTCGCAAGTAACTAAGGTACTCAAAGACTCTTTTAGTTTCGTCAAAGCATCTATATGTACTAAGCACAATTTCTAAGAAAATTAAGTGTCAAATTGCCTCAATTTGTGACATTGTTTTCTTGCACGGTATTTAGCAGTGCCGCGCGGTTTCAATTTCATGTTGACATCTTGTCCTTTTCTACATGGTCCTTGTCTACATGGTTTTGTTTTGTTCAAAATCGTTTTTGATAAGATGTTATGTGTCTACTAGAGTCAGAGCCTATTATTTGGGAATCGTTTAAGAAATTCAGGGAATTTCATGAAATGTTTAGAGAATTTTGGGCAATCTTTAATACTTAGTCTCCACTTACGTAAAATTGCGTGAAAAAAGTGATGTAAAGTTAAATTGGTTTTTTGATTTATTCTCTTGCAAACTACGGTATTATTTGCTCTTTCTGATATTTGTGACATTTTCTAATATTTATAGAAATATTACTGAATTTTTATGAAATTTTAGTGAATTTTTTAAGGAATTTAGGAAAATTTTTCTGAATTAAATTGCCAAATAATAGTCTATGCTTCCATTTTACAAGATGACGTTTGAACCATTTCTGAACTTGATTACTTAATATCTTTGACGTTTTCAACGTCAGTTTTTGTCATTTATGCCCGTTTAGTACTCTATTTATGGCAATATTTCTTAGCATTTCTTAACCTCCATGATTCTTCTTGAAAATTATTTATAAGATTTAAACCTTGTCATGGTCGTGCTAGACCAAAATTCAACGTAAACATGTCTTATTTTTGCTTCGTTTACACAATTACAAATTGCTGAGAATTTAGTAAAAAATTTAAAAGAAAAAGGAAGCCTCTTATGTTCATCATCGGAATATAAAATTAAGACGAAAAATCAAACACGAAACAAACAAAATCCGTACTTTGTCTAATTGCGTTAATATGTTTACCCTAAAAGATTCTAAAGGCACCGTTTCGTCCCTCTAGACTCAAAGAGCACGAAATTAATCCTTATATATCCCGGGAAACAAGCACCGCCAGGGCTTATTTTCGATAAAACATTTTCTTGAATTTTCACGAAAATTTTCACGAATGTTACTCAAGTTTTACAAATTTTTGGGCATTTCATGAAAATTCGTCGTGAAAATTTCGTAAAGATTCATGAAAAATTCACGAAATTATCTCAAAAATAGGCCCTGATGTGCGCAGGTCATTATTTCCGGTTTATGGAATAAGTATGTTTTCGCAAGGAAGAAAACGAAAAAGATTAGATCAATAAATTACAAAATTCTCAAAAGTTATTTATTTTTATGAAACTGCAACAAAAAACAATCTTTCAAATATATATAGTAGCGACGACTCACATTCAACATTTAGCACAATATTCACGAAATTTAAATTAATAAGACACACATAACATAACACACACTTGGCCCACTAGTTCATAAAAAAGTAGGTCGGTCCACTTGGTGGGGACCTAAGGAGCTGCTACATTGAGAAGTATAAGTGCTACAGTAGTGGTGATATTTGGTGAATGGAAATGTATAAGGTATTTAGCAGAGTCGAAATTGTAGCGTTCGATTTGTGGGAAAACAAAAAGAAATGACATAACCGCACGACAAAAATCACTAAAAACAACACAAATCACTAAAAACAGCACAAATCACTGATATTAACAAATACAAATACAAGTAGCAAATAACACGACGAATCACTAATTTACAGTCGTTGATCGTATAAATCTGTTTCTTGATTTTAATTTTAAAAAACCAACAAATATATTCTGATGTAAGTCGTCTCTGTTTTGTTTGCCCGTAAATCGAACTCCATTAACAGCGCTAATTTTACGCTGCGAAACGCCTTGTAGAAGTAGTATATCAAGAGTGGTGAACAAAAAGGGAGAGCGTTATATAAAATAAGAAAAAAACGAAAGTAGTTTCTGAACAACCCCTTTTCTTGGGTTCTATAATGGACGTACATGAAGATAAGGTAGGTTTATTCATATTATCCCTATTTATTTCTTCCGTTCACCACACTACTGCACTATCTGAACCATATTGAGAAAAGTTTCCAATTTCAGGATTTACTATAGTGCTCACTTTGTAACAGACTAATTATATTAAGTCATCCATCGTAGTAAAATTTCCCATATCGAGCATGAACTGAACCTGGTTATTTAATGTTGTATTTGATTTTTGAATCTGGCCTACTTTTGTTTTACTTTGGTTTTGGAGGTAAAGAAGTAAATCGTGTGTTCGATTATTGGGGTGTTGAAAATGTGTGGGAAATAACTATTTTTAGTCGGTTTTTGTAGTATGATTTGTGTTTATGGTGAATGTATGGGGAAGTAACTATCTTTCCTTTTTTTTAAATTCTATGATCTTTATAAACGACGTTAGAAATATGATATTTGGTGCAACAGTCATTACCTAATATCGTACGAGTCTACCATGAGACTGACATGGTTAATCGTACTTATCCTTTCTTTTTTGATATATTAAGTTAGGTGCCATGTGAACGACTTCGGTCAGATAAAACGAAAGTTTTTTTTATGACATTCTAAAGCACTCACAATTTCTATATTATGAAATAGTGTTTTTGTCAATTCATGCAGAAAGCTATACCATTATTATTCCACTAAATTATCCATTCAATACCAGAAATGTGTACCAATTAATTAGAAAATAAAAATCGATTTTTATGACCATAAAACTCATAATGTTTATTACAATTTATTTAATAGAGAACCAGAAACAACCGCACATAAAAACTTTTACAAACTTCATTCCAACTTAAATATGGTATTTTGAATATTTTTCCGATAAAGTCGAGAACTTGAAAAACTATTTCTATTCACGTGTAGTTTTCTATTAGTGCAACTACAAGTATGTATCGAAATAGAGCGATATAATGTAGTTCGCGAATATTCACGGAGATACTTTAAAATACACCATTAACCCACTTTTGTGACTAGTCGTGTATTAAGTTAAGAAAATATGAACAAAAAATTATAATAAAAACGCCAACATCGTACCTTAGATGTAATAAATTACGTATTTTTAAATAGCTTCTTCTAATGGGGAAATTTCGTTGAAGATGTTCTTGCATTTTTAAAATGGAACAAATGCACAAATTGGTAGAACAGTATCATAGCATTAAAGATAACTTGTAACATCTGCAAATTATGGACAAAACTTTTGATGGTTGAGGTGTAATAAACTTTGGTTAATTAAATTAACTATTTGATTAGTAATCGTTTCCTCACTGTAACTGACCAGTTGTTAAACCATTTCTAAAGTTATGGTTCGACGCAGCTCAATTGATAAATACCATGTTAATTGATTTTCATGTTATAATTCTACAAGGAAAACAGTCACGAACTATGCAGATTTGTAGTCTGAAATACTTGACAAATGAGTGCATAATTCACTGATGGTTAGTGGAATTACCCGTTATAATCTACTACCGGGCCTGCTCAAGAAGTTTACACTGTGGGCGCTTTTAGGAAAATGTGTCTGAGCCATTTCTGTAGTAGATCATAGTCTGGCGATAGGGGCGCTCCACCGATCATAAAAAGTTATCGGGAAAAATGCGAAAAAAACGATGTCCGTCCGTG
>JANVCI010205656.1:0-10179 GCA_026413465.1 Trichosia splendens | reverse complement strand
AAACTTTGCGTCCGGCCGCCCTCGTTAGTGTCGCAACCTGGTATATATAACCTTGGATCACCCAGTTAGACTTTATGTGATCTTGTGTGAATGTAAAATAGTACAAAAGAAATTCTTTTGTGTAATTTAACGTCTCACGTTTGTGAGTAACAAGTCTAACTGGTCAATTGTTACTCATTTTCATCAAAGGAGTTAGTTGGAATGAAAAAATGAAATCTTTCAATTAATTACTTTCATCCTTAAACATTCGTTAGCATTTTACATCAAGACATCAAACTTGCTTTTAATCACTTTACTCAATTACAACTAAGATGTTATTAATATAATTTGTACTTGGAACTGAATTGCTGTTTTGAGTATGGGAACCCAAAATTTCTCCTAAACGTGAGCAGAGCTAGTTTCAAAACACACAGGTGTCAGACTCTAGCCCAGAGACAGCTGAACACTACACTACCTTCGCCACATTTTCTACCCGCCTGATTATTGATCGCCAGGATAAGTAAACATTCCGGATTTTGGTCATCCCTAATTTTTTTTCCCGATTTTTGTTTTCCGGAATAACGATGATAGCTCAGAAAGTAGGATTGCCACTTAACTTTTCATCGACGTCCGACACCAACGGTAGCTACTTCATGGAAAACAAATTCACTTTCCTTGTACAACTCCTACCGCAACCACTATTTGCACTTGAAAGTGAATAGTTAATACTAGCATAGGGCTGGCTATTCGCACTTAATAATTTGAAGAAATTGCATCCATTCGCATTTGTGTATAACACATTCTATTGTCCCGAGTTTATAGCCACTAATTTTAGTACTGAAATCTTATTAAGTCAATTTTCAAATGTTGTTTCTTTAAAACTCAACATGAAAAATTCAGAAAAACAAAAATCAACTGAATTTAACTCACCTGGGATTTAAGTGACACAAAACACGTCGATGTTTTTCCACTTTATGCTTCACAGTTACGACAGGATGACACTGTAGATCAAAACGTATTTGATCGGCATCGTCATACACGCATCCAGTCACTTCTAAAACGGAACCAATCGGCATTCCATTGTGCAATGTGTTAAAGTACGGAGTTTCTGCTGCCGAAATATCGATCTCTTGCTGGAACAAATTTGTTTCACTCTGACACTGCAAGGCTTTCAAGTTACTTGGATCATAAACAAAGACATCTCCTAAATTCGAAGTGGCCCAAATAGAATTTGGCGAAGGACGACCATGCACTTCATTTATCTGACAACAAACAGAGGTCAGGTGGCTTAACCAGTCCTCCAAATCTGTGTCGCCACTGAACTGAAGTTTCAAAGGTGATGAGGCAGATGGTAGCCGTGGTGCGTGAATCGCTAACCTTGGATTACCTGGTTCACTGCAGCAAATAACACATGTTATTTCAGACAAAGAAAATTGCATTTTCGTCGTTACACCATCTGGGCTTAATATAGTCAATGTTCCTGAATCTAAGCCAGCTCCACTTGATGTAACCCATTCTAGTTCAATGAGACATTCTTCAAATACACCAAATGGCTTTGCTGCCCTCGCTTCTCCACTTTTTACCCACGAAGACATTTCCACTGCTTTTTCATACTTTTCGAACTCAACCTCCGGGCCTAACCTATTCTTTAAGTCTTCCAGTATTTTAATTCGCCACGGTTGACACAGTTCGACTTGAGACGTTGAAGAAATATTATCGCTGAACCAATTAGGTAGCTGATTTACATCTACCAAAACGGCACCAGCTGAACAACCTGTCCAAATAACATCGCATTCAGCCCAATATTGTGAACCACCATGATCGTCATCGTCCCCAAATACGCCCGAGTCTCGAGTAGAATCAGCATCGAAATCAGTTTCTGGATGAGCTTCGGTACCAACCATGGAGCCAACACTACGAACTGGACTCCATGACCGAGGATTTTTTAAAGGTTTGTCAAAATGTTTACCGCACACCTCATACACTTCAGCATTCGGTGCAGACGAAGCTCCTTGTTCCATTAAATTGACCTTATGTCGCAGGTTAGCTTTCTCATTTAAACTGCCGGCGTTTGTTGGAGACTCCACTGGTTTTGGCCATAATTCTAATTTATGTCTTTGTTGTGCTGTAGGAGCCGATCGCGATGTTTCTTCATCATTTTCAATAATTGCCGACGTTTCAACACGAGCCTTTTCCTTGTACAAACTACTCAGACTTCGATGTTTTTGTCCTGGGGACTCGGAGCCACTACGACGAGAACATAATGATGCTGAACTTGATGTCCGACTAAGTTGCATAGGACATTGAATTAGTCGCCATTTTTTTCCAGTAGGATCTGAAACAGTCACAGCTGATCGAAAATAAAGAGCTCTATCCTCAGATCCCACAGCAAATACTTGGTCATTGGATGCCACTGACACCATTGAAATATTGATCAACTACGGTCATTAACGGAAAAAAAACTTTTATTAGTATCTTGAAATACGAATTCCAAAATTTTGCGCCAACATTTGCTCTTTTAAATTAGAAGTCTAAGGGAAACTAAGATAAAATGAATGCTATAAAATGCTAATGCAATATAGTCTTCATGATTGTAACAGTGAGACTTTCATAAACTGAATGATCTATTCAGGCGACATGCTACTGCTGTCGATAAATGAAATATGAATCTATCGTATTAGCTGGTCGTTGTTGGGATCAAAAGTCGGTCTATTCCAATTGAATTTCTAGATTTCTTTTCAGAATCTATTATATTCAGAAATTGCGCAGCTGTGGAATAGACCGACTTTTGATTCCAACAGTCTCTGAAAGTGATTCAAGTGTTTGTATGACATATGTCAACGTTATTTGCTTACATATACAATTATACAAAGCAAATTTGATTATGGTATGAATAGAATGGTTCACTGATATGTAAATGGAAATAGAACAAAATTAATCATTATAACAGTTTGATTTTATGCTCTTGTAGCTGTTTCAATATCTAAATTGATCTGTAGTTATTTTGTTCGTTAAGTTGTTGGAGGAAAACTTATGACATTCAGGCTATGAAAATGCAGGCTATCAAAATGCAGGGAGATTGGAAAAGTACGGAAGACGCAGCTCAGCAAAAGAAAGCGGTTGTCACCTCTCGTTCTGGAGATGCGAATACCGAGGAGTAAGGGTAAAGGTACCGGTAACGAAGCTCAGCAAAGGGAAGTGGTTGCCACCTCTGGTTCTGGACATGGGAATACGGCGAGGGGTCAAGCAAGAAAGAGTGCAACCGATCTGAATATTGTACTGCCAAGAGAAGAACGTGGTTCAGTTGGAAATATAGAGGCTTACATAGTAAAAGTTGCATGTTTGAGGGAGAAATGTGTTGAGGTTGGTATCGAAAACGCAGACCAATATCGCACAGTAGAAGAATTGGAAAATGCAATACGAATACAGGTGAAAAAGGTGGATCTGGTGTTGGAAAAGGTTCCTTATTGGAAAAATAAGGAAAACGTTGGAAAAGCCGGTGAGGCTTGTGAATAGTATCTACAAGAAATTTGCAACGAAGAAAAATAATTATGGAACATCGGGAGATGCAACAGCGTGTCCATATGGTGGGAATCGGGAAGAACTGCGACAATATTGTAAAGACCGTAAAATCCAGTATCGACAAGCGAAAAATGTGGCGGGATTAGTACAGTTAATACAGAAGGGTTGCGGAAGCACGACGTATTTAAGGATGATAAAAATTTCGCCGATACTTTAAAAAACGAACATGATTTGGGACGTGAAATTGAGAAGCGGAAAGCAGCAGAGTCACGAAGTGGTCAAACTTCGGGAGTTGGTAAAAATTCGAAAAATGAAGCAACTTTGACATCCGAAAGCGAGAAAGGAAAAGGAGAATCAAACAGAATCATAATTATTCCTGGATCTTCGACACTTCGTGAGTCTTCGAGAGTTCGTGAATCTTTGAAAGTTCGTTAATCTTCAACAGTTCCTGAAACTAATATCTCAATAGCAGAAAGAAGAAAGACACAAGAAGAAGATTTAGCTGAAGAATTGAACGAGGGAGGAAATTTAGTGGAACGTGTAAGTTGAAGTAAATACATATTTATTAAATTATATTATTTACACTTTATTGCGGTTTATAACGAACAGAAGACAACAACATTGAATCACAACTGAAATTGAGCCGCATATTTACAACGTGATATGCTAGAAAGCACGTTACCTGAAGACATTCGCGAAAAATTAGCTCATGTCATTGACAGTTTTGACATTAATGGTAGCGACCTTGAGAATATTCGTAAGGATAGAGTCGATATTGGGAAAGATAAAGCAGTGGTAGAAGATTAATAATTATTTATATGTCATATATAGGTACGATACAAATTTTTATTTCTTTCAACTAGGGTTCCAGATGTCAACACCTCACTACGAGGGAGTACGATCATTTCCGTGATTGGGCGGGGCAGATGGTGCTAGCTAATAAGATGCGGAAGGAACGGCTAACGTGGTATATCATGTCAGAGGAGCACAACGATAACCAACAAGGAGGTATTATTGTTAATTTTAAGTGTTAAGAAAGATGTGTTACGAAGTGGAACTTTTTTATTTACTGTGTAGGATCGTCTTCTATTCAGGGTAGAAAAGATGTCTTACCTAAGAAACTGCGTGACTGTGACATGGCAGCTGTTGTTAGTTTAATTAGCGGGTGTGGTTTCAAAGAATAAACCCAAAACCAACTATTGGATACAGTTGGGTACGACAATATGAATGGCGCAGACTTTGTCGAAATTGCACGGGATGCTGACTATGGAAACGTAAGATGCCATATTATTCCAAATTTAAAATAGTTTTTATAATGAAAACAAAATTATTTTTTGTAGGAAGTATTCGATGGAGTTGGGCTAAACATTGAAGAGCGCAAGAACGTTGTACAGTGGATCAATGAAGTAAACGCGACGATTCTATTCGAGCGTGGAGAATTAGATATTACAACTACGCCACCACCGGTAGATATTTTCATTGAAATTTTGGAAGTAATTACTAATTTGCAAATTGCATTTCTATTGCAGAGTAAACGGAACTACGACGTGATCGTAATAACAAAAAGTGTTGATCGGTTATATCATTGCAAACTGAAAGTCCAAAAGTTAGTTAGGAATTGAAAATATTGTAATTCAACATATTAATTTAAATACTAAACTTAATTTGTAGACTCCTACTCGTCGTGACTGTCTAGATGCCGCTGCTAGTACACTTTCGAAAAGTGTAGAAGGCGTGTATGGCTCTGAGTTAAATGTTTAGGAAAATACATAACTATATTTTACTTTATTTATAGGGAATAGAAGGAGCAACACAAGGGAGAGATCGTCCACTATCATTGTTCGATATAACTTGAATTCATGAGCAGCAACAAAGAAAGGTATTTTATAATTGATTTATGGATTAACAAATGGAATTATTTATGTTAATATGACAACATTGATTTCTTAGGAGACACAATCGAATATGATGAAAAGACCTTCACCGTCAAAAAGAACAAAATGTTAGTTTCTCCCGGATTAGTTTAATATGAATAATGAAAATTGAATATTTCCTTCTTTTCTACAGCTGAACCTTGTTGAGGATCTGTCGTTGAATCCGTCAGATCACACAGGAAGTAGATTGTCACTATGTAAACGATTATCAGAAGAGAAACTTGTGTACCTTCAAAAAGAACAAAATATAGGTTTCTCCTAGATTAGTTTCATATTAATAACGACCTTCAATTCAGTGTTTGTTTGTTTTCTGTAGCCGCCAGCAACCTTGAAATATCAAGAGTTGAATCGTAGACACTTCCACGACATGAATCGCCTGTATTGCAAAGATTAACAATTCGATTGTCGACACCTACACCTACAGGAAATGAATCACCTCCATTCGAAACATCTCCAATTCAGTTTCACACACAATCACCACCAGAAACATTGGTATCAGCATCGAGTGACGTGGCTTCTATAGAATCAGAATCATCAGAAGATGTATCTTCTTCCCTACTCCAGACTCAAACGGAAGAGACGGAACTAGAAGACATTCATGTGAATGAGGCAATAATGGAAACAATTAAAGAAATTGGGAAAACAGCACCTAATGATATTATTATTTTGAAAATGGATGGCGCGGTCACGAGTGACAATTATGAAGTGGTTTTGCATACTGGTGAATTCCTTGGGAAACCTGATGACGCCATTAACATTCAAGTTAATTTCATACCGAATCACGCTGTAACAAGCAGCAACTGGAAAGGACACTTGGCGCGGTCACAGATTGCAATACTGCACCAACCGTCATCGTCATGGATGGGAATACGAACCAATAGCTTGCAGCAAAGACTCTTATTCAACAGAATGGTGCCGATCCAGCGACCTTATCATTTAAATATAATGGAAAGGATGTGTATTTTGTCGTTGATCCAGGACAGTTATGTTATCACCTAAGTAAAGACTTCCTCGATAATAAATTATCGAAAGATCAATCGAAACTAAATTCGGAAATTGTGACGCATCTAAACAAACAACTTAACTTAAAACTGGAGCGAGTAATTCATAAGCAACAACATGGCAGAATGGAGAAATACTACAATCAGAAGTGGGAACGTCATTTTGATGAAAACCGTGAGGAGCTGGATAAAAAATTTGGAAAGGAAAACGTTAAAAATGTGGAAGAATTCCTCTCAAAAGTTCCAAAATTTCGTAACATGCTGACTTGTAATAAGGGAGACATAGAAACCTTTAAACAAATGGAATGCTATCTTCAGAAACTTGAAACACAGAAAAAAGGGAGGACCACGTATTATGAGGCAATAAGACAAACGATACCTACAATTATTAAAATGTGTGACGAGCATCCAGAATTTTTGGAGAATCTGCAACATTTCACCATTGGGAATATAGAAAAGCAATTGAGCGAAATAAGGCATCAACACGCAGGGACCCATTCAAAAGTTGAAAATATCACAGCGGAGCAATATTTGAAAGCGTTGAAAAGAAACATCATGGAGGATGCCCCACGGGGTGAGTTTGAGAAAAAACATGCGAACAGCAGTATGGAGAGATTACCCAAATTGTGGAAACCAAAATGTTATCAATGTGACCCTGCACAGAGTTTCCACACTGAGTACATACTTCGCTTACATACTGTGGAGGTACACCACAAACCGTACGTACGAAAGGGTGATTTTACGGAATTTACGAACCCTCTGCCAAGATCTCACAAGTCCAGAGCGAAAACCACGAAAAAAAGAAAATGAAGTTTCGTTTGTCAATAATTATGCAATGAATTATACACATATGTGCCTTCGTAAGAAGGAAAAATAAATTTCCCCATTTTTCATTGAAATACCTATTGTTATTTCAGTACGTTAATAATTTATTTGATTGGAAAGTATTGAGTGAAAATTGGTAAGTCATGCTAGACCAAATTTTGCACTTTCACACAAGACACATTCATCAGGATACTATTCGTTGTGGTTATTCGAAGTCGTTTTCGATTAAGGACTTCAAAGCGCCCAAGAGGCACGTGAAAACCACTTTGAATAATTATTTGATTGGAAAGTATTGAGTGAAAATCGAGTAAGTCATGCTAGACCAAATTTGGAACTTTTCAATATTCTGAAATTAATATTTGCAATATTCTTCATCAAACGATATCAACGATAACATAGTCAAGTATTCGGCACGGTTTCTAAAGATAATTTAATATTAAATATTGCCAACCATTTCAACCCATCCACTACCAATTGCTGAATCTTCACTAATACCAGCCGTTTCACCCTTGACGCCACGACGAAACCATACATGATTGTCATTGGTCACACACCTGTTGGGTCGATGTCATAAGAAAATTATAACTTTTATACTAAGAAGTATTTATTCTCACCAGACTGAATTGGTTCCAACAGAAACCTGAATGATTTTTAAACCATTTCCTGGAGGTTTCACTTCAAGCCAACTTTCTCCCGATAACGAATCTTTAGTTACTCCAGACCTAACAATCACACGACCATTGTAAAGTACCGCCCATACTAAACCTGTAGCTCCTACGCTAATCTGAGATACTTCACATCCGGATGGGGTGCTGATGGCGGTCCATCTGTTTAGACAAATATTTGTAACATTCGTTTCTCTCAATTTTGACTCTAAATCTACGTTTAGGAATTGGAAATCATTCTAGACTTTAGCCGAAACTTCTCTCGAAGTCGAAGAAATTTCGGCCAAATCCTTGGGAAGTTGCCAATCCCAGTTGTTGATTTACCGTTACATTTTTTTCTCACCGTAAGCCCTCTGGAGAACTAGTGCTGACAGCAGTACGAACCATCACTCTGCCATGAGCAGTTATAGCCCAAACCAATAAATTTCCAGACGACCCAGGTACATTACAACCACCGATAGCCACATCAATAAATGGCTCTTCTGTTGGGTCCTTATGTAATGGCGCTACAGCGCACCATGAATTCAAAGCACTGTAACGTCTATATCTAATCCACTTTCGTCGTCGCACACACGAATTCCACTTTTTCTCAATTTGATATTTAGCAGGAAAATCGACTGCGTATGTCCAACCATCATGATCTAATGGCTGCCCATCGAGCGTCAAATCCAAATGCCAATCACCTTCCCATTGCCATGCCATACTTGGCAATCGAATTTTGTCAATACTTCGATTAACCAAACCGTCAATTGAGGAGAAATTGTGACGATCGGTTGGCAGCATACGATTAGAGAATCCTTCGAGTGGCAACCATCGTTCATTTTCGTATGCTTCTTCTTTGACACGAATAGGAATATCGAGTCCTGTAACATAAATGTTTATACTAATAACGAAACAAAATAGTACACATGTAAGGCACGCACCATGAACGTGAACATATACTTGACGATCACCACCAATTGCCCACATAAAATGTGGCACTGCTGACACTTTTTTGAATTCTAGACCAAGATAGAGAAATTCTCGCCATGCTGAGCTACCGGTTGATAGCGCGTAAACCCGACCTTCATTATTGGTAGCGAATAGAATTGTGCTTGGCATTTCGGTAACTGATGAATAAAGGAGCCTGCAAAAATGAACAGGAGAAAACAAGAATTATACTTCGTCATTTGTTAAGTTTTGATAACCAATTTGATCATTTTCACTATATTTATAAATAACTCGGCGTTCATTGGATGTTACGAATCTTGCAGACAATCATTAAAAACCTAAAAGAACTCTTCAACTTCCAAGAATAAATTCTGAAAATCTTAAAAATGACTACATCACGACTTAATGCAAAGTTCGTACTCAATGTCGAGGTATTTATTAGTCTGGGGTCGTTCAGTTATTCACTCTGACTGATAAACATTTTCGATGTTCTTGTGACCCGTGCGCCGTGCATAATGAACGTCCATAATTTACATTTTCAATGTGTAGAATGCAAGAGGCTGTTAGTCTTAAAACCACTTTTTCTTGTAAGACTATCACAATCTCGGATGATATAAATGCACTTAATTTGACGTCAAACTTACAAAATTTCATACACTTTTTGGCAGCAATATACACTATGCTGCTTACGCAGCAGATGATTGACTTGCGGTGAGCAACCTCTGGAGTAGTAACTTTAGTGATGTACGTGTCTGTGAAAGTATTTCTGACCAAATGCTTTGAAAAGTAGTTTCGACAGAAACTTCGGGGCTATTCTCCAAAATAGGTCTGAATGGACCGTAGAATCACTAGCATTATTCCCAGTGATATTACCATAACCTACACGGATGGTCAAAATAGTAGTAGATGTCGTGGTCTACTCACTAGACCTAGCTACTGCGGCCCTCAAACAATGAGTTTTGAGGCTATCGCGGGCTTTCTGAGTACCCCAGCTGTAAGGACAAAGAAATCTACACACACTTGGTCAGTTAGGCTTCCACCAAAGCATTTACTTCACTCTACATTTTTAGACCCGTACGAAGTACGCGGACTCACAGGTTTACTTTTACGTTTGTAACATTTCGAATCTGGATCCCAGAGTAGGGGCGCTCCACCGATCATGGTCCCAATAAGCCGAATCCGCAAATAAAAAAATTAGGGTTGTCCGTCTGTCTGTCTGTCCGTCTGCCTGTCTGTCTGTCTGTCTGTCCGTCTGTCTGTCAGTCTGTTTGTCCGTCTGTGGCATCAATAACTCGAGTAAATCTCAACCGATTTTGAAAAACT
>JANVCI010205545.1:0-10179 GCA_026413465.1 Trichosia splendens | reverse complement strand
AGTGAACAGAACTCTATGTAGTGAGATGGATTGCCAGTCTTTTTGTAGCGTGCGTGAGCCCCTATTACGCCTATTTTTGAAGTTCAAAAGCCTCTTGCTATACCAAGGTGGACGACCGCTCGAAGTGACCTTCTTTACAGGAACGTACAGATTAAAACCCACTTCCAATATCGCATAGAAACGATCAACAAGTAAATCCACTTCTGTCACATTAGGATAAAGGGCTGAAAGAGACATAATGCCGAGAAGAAAGCCGAATGGCATTATTTAAAGATGCGTGCGTTCGCCATTCAATATGCAGTGCAGGTACCTGCACCATTGTAAACAGTAAAATAAGACTCGTGTAACAAGTAACATCTATGTCTATATTTCAAATAGATTATAAAACTCTTAACTCAATGCGTTCTCGTAAATCGTAACAATGTCTTGCTGTTCCGCAGCACTCGCATCTTTAACACAAACATTAGTAACAACACATATTGGCTTTAAACCATCATAATATGGATTGCCTCCCGATCGACAATAATCGATACCTCGACGAGTTACCCACGCTATAAGATCATTCAAACAAGCACATTGCCATGGATTACCTTCAAATGAAACTTTCACCAAATTCCTAAAATCATTTGTAACATCTGGGAAGAACGTTAACTTATTATGATCAATGTACAATTCTTGCAGCTTTCGTGCTGCGTTCAATAGGATTCCAGGTATTTCTTGAATTTTATTATGATTCATATGAAGTTTCTTCAATTTATTCAATGGCAAAAGGAGATTCTCATCCAGTCGAACGATTTCGTTGAATGAAAAACTGAGATAATCCAAATTTGTTATGTGATCGAATGAGTGCGGCTGAATGACCAATAAATTGTTTCGTTTAAGCAGAAGTTTACGCAATTTTTTTGGTATAGCTGAACTGACACCGAACATGTCACCACTGAATGATTGCAAAGAATTACCCGATAGATCCAATTCTTCTAAGTTGTTGAGTTCGGCAAATGTCCGCCCTTGAATGTTAGAAATATCGTTGTTGAAGAAGAACAATTTTCGTAATGCATTCAAGCCCATGAACGTATTCTCGTTGATGTCCTTGATAGCATTTCCAGATAGATCAAGAATTTGCAAAAAGTTAAGATACTCAAATGCATTTGATTCAATGACTGAGATATCATTGTTGTTAAAGTCGAGTTCTTGAAGTCGTATGCGAGAGAATCCTTGAAACAGATCGTTTTGAATCGTTTTAATGCTGTTTCCCGATAAATTTAATTTTCGAAGTTTCGCTAGACCATTGAAGCAATCTTTTTCAAGATCGTATATCGAGTTTTGAGAAAGTGTTAAGGTGTGAAGAGCTCTTAATTTGGAAAATCCATTAGCGGGTATCTGAAACATAGATTTTAGACATAAAAACCCTGAAATCAAATTGAAAAGATTTTCTTCAAACCTTCGTTAAGAAATTGTCATCCAAATTCAGCACTTCCATGCTGGAAAGATCACCCCAATCAATCAAGTTCTCGATTCGATTATTTTGTAAGTTCAATTCCTTCAGTCTTTTTAAGTCCGAAAATGCCAATGTCTCAATATTTTCGATTTCATTGTGAGAAATATTGACTGACAATAACTTTGTAAGTGTACGAAAGTCCTCTCGCCTTAGAGTTGTTAACTTATTCCAACTAATATCTAGGAATTGAATATTGTTGTTCCTGGAAAACCAATTGTTTTTGAGAACTGCTGTACGGGTGTGTGACATATTCAGCTGAATTAGTTGCGCAAAATCTCTAAATCCATGATCAGACATATGTAATATTCCCGCTTCGGATAGATCTAGATGTTGTATGTATTGCAAGTATTGATTTGGATGTTCTGTGGAAGATTATAACAAAACATTCTTACTCTCATTCGATATGCAACGACAACGTAAGAGATGTCATAGAATATATGATATGACAGAACAACATACCTGCATTCGTAAAAAAAGAATCAACGTTGTTAATAATTTTCAATCGATGCCAATTCGATCTCATAACTGCTGCTAATTCATGCATCGAATGAACATTTCTACACTCAACATAATTATTTTCTGTATTGTTGTAAACATTATCACTAGTTTCAGCATAAACGCACACTTCCGAGGAGATAAATTTTAAACTAAAAAGCACAATCGTTATGCTACCCAAAACCACTTTGATTAAAAACATTTTCGTGTAAATGGCCACTATCACCCACGAAGTGCTTGAAGACAACTGGTCACTATGAAATTTTAATTTACTTTGATGTTTTGTGTTGAAGAACTGGTTTCTTGTTATCATGAATATATCATCTCAATACTCGTTTGACCCCGTAAGGTTCGCTGCTTGTGGCGAATATAAGAACAGTTTGTTCGACATTCGTGAATATGCATCATGTCGATCATGTCTCTTTTTGCAAGAATATATTCTCTTGGTTTTTTGTAGCATTTGCTTGCAATCGTCGTCTTACGTCGTTGTGACGATGCAGAAATGTAATGACGTAGTCGTTGAGTAGGTTGATATTATTGTAGTTATCACATCACTCTTATTTATATGATTAACAGCTGTAAAGCATAGCTATAGCAAAATGTGGTTTCATGTACTACATATTCGTTCTGGTTATCATTACGTTATAAGCTGAAGAATGTCTGATGATCTACCCTCATATTGTTTTCAATTTTAAATCCATGCCTTTCGGATGGTGTATGTAAAATGAATCGGAATCGATGGCGTAGACGTTTTAATCATGAGCTAATGGAGCTTTACCGTGAGCCAATGGCTTACTATCAGATATTTTGCATTTTAAGAATAAGCGACTCAGTGTGTAGCTAGGACCAATAGCTAAAAGAATCGCCATATAGAATTCCATTTGGTCGACCAGGAGCGACATAGTGAACCGATAATCCTTATCAGATCGAAATCCAGGTAATCTGGATCTGATAAGGTTTATGAGGTCACTACTGGTCGACCAAATGGAATTCTTTATGGCGATTCTATTAGCTATTGGGCCTAGCTACAGACTGAATGATCTGTTTGGTCTTATGGCTTTCAGATAAAACACCTTGAGTCATTTATTCTTGATCCGAATAATGCCTGATAGTAAGTCTGACTGCCAGACATAGTTCGAATAACCAAAATGGATCGACTAGGATGGCTCGGTCATGTACAGTGAAAGGATGAGAATCGTGTTCCTAAAAAATTATGGAGGACCAAACATGAAGGCAAAAGAAGTACAGGTCGACCAAAAGCCAGATGGTGCGATGCAGTTATTGCCAATTTAAAAACTGTGGGAGTTACCAGCTGGGACACGTTAGCTGCTGAAAGCCCATGTTGGAGAAGGTCAAGACGCTTAATAGGTTGAATGCCGGTTAAAAAAAAATAATGAACGTAGATTTTCCGACCCCGGTCTCTCCGAGTAACAAAAGAGTCAATTCTTTTCTTTGTTCACCTTGCAACGAAATAATCTCGATGTTATTGGGAGCAGCGGGAAAGTGTCTATAATTTTAAAACTTCTCTATGCAAAGAGAAAAATGTGAGCATTTTGCGGAAAAAAAAACATTTGTTCACATAAACTTAAAATAACCCTCTTAAATGCACTTGTCGGGTATACGTACTACACAGACTGAAAGTTTGCCTTGAGTTTTAGCGAGTTTCCCCTGTGGCACTTTAAAATACTTTTTAGAGGATGTGAAACTCACTTAAAGGGTACTTTAAAGCATGCTTTAATGCTTTAAAGTACTCTTTGAGTGATATTCACATCCTCTAAAAAGTATCTTAATCTTTACCGATTTTGACGTTTGTGGGTTGGAAAGGTGTAGATGCGTTTTAGGATGTGTGATGAAATTTGGACGTTTTTATGGCGTTAGAGCGCTACAAGAAGTGCTTACAATGACGAAATACATCCTCGAAACTTCATCTAAAGGTTGATACAATGGTGCAAATCGAAATTCGTTGGGACGATTTCATCAAACCTAATCGAACTCTACGAAATTGGATGAAGTTTACAGCCACCTGGTGCTAAATAACGTTAAAAAGTCTCATTTTTAGCGTTTTCTCGTTAAAAACTCATCTAACAGTTGACAGAGAGGTTAGAATAAGGGTTTGTTGCACAGATCTCATCAAGTTCCATAGAGCCCTACGAAATTCAAGGAAATTTACTGCCACGAAGTGGTCAAAAGTCGTATGAAATTGCTAAAAAGTTACATTTTCAGCATTTTTTTCCTCAAAACTTCGTTTAAAAGTTGCCCAAATGTCAAATATGATGATTCGATCGAAATATCTCACCGATACTCTTTCAACCCTATGAAATTGGATTACATTTACCACTACCTGGTGGTAAATCCTGGTTAAAAATCGCTCAAATAGACAGCGTTTTCTCAACAAAAGTTTATCTAAAAGTTGACAAAATCTTACAAATAAAGTGTCGTTGAAAAGATCTCATAAAGAATTATCGAATTTTATGACATTGGAGCAGGACTTATTATTCGAAATTAAAAATTCTGAAAAATTCTTAAAAAATTTGAGAATTTTTTAAGAATTTTTCACTTTTTAAGAATTTTTAATTTCGAATAATAAGCCCTGCATTCCCGTTTGTTTTGGATCCGAAAACAAATTATTTAACTGCGTAAAACATTTGTAAATTTTTTGTGGACGTCCTTTTTGGATCACCCCTCTATTAGACGACAACAATCTGCACAATTGAATTTCCGATGACTAACAACAATTTCATTTGTAACTACAGTCGAGAAACGTATTGACGGTTTTGTCACTCTGAAGATGGGAAAAGGAGAATAAAAATGAATTGTTTCCTTCGTATCAATTTATTCAAAAACATTATTAATTATTCGCTGTAGACCATAGATTATTTTACAGAAAAAAACGAAGGAAATTTACTGACATTAAAAAATATTTTCTCAATAAGTAGAATTTTCGTCACTTGCATAATGCCTAGGCCTAGATATTTATTTTGAAACAACTTTTCAATTTTAACAAAAAATATAAATTCTCTCTTTCAATAAATACAATGGCTATGTAGAAATCCAAAAAAGGATAGATTCAAATTATACACTTTTGACATTCATTTTTTCCACGCATTTACCGTTGGAGTACTTGCATCTTGATTTCCTAATTTGGGGAAATTATTTTCCAATGAATGTGACTGCAAATGTGAAGGTAAATCACTTGAAATAAGCACTTGTTTGCACGTAGCACATACTTCAAGTGATGAATTTTGAATTTTTTTCGTTGATTTTTTGTTTTTGTTGCCGGTGCCTTCCTGTTGTGAATGGACCAGATATAGTTCCTAGAAAAGATTTTTTAAAACAAATGTTACTTTTACTATCTCCTAATGTAAAGTTCAACGAAATATCAGAAAAAGGTCGAATAAAATGTTATGCAACCAGCAGGTCAAGTGCCACTTCGTTCAACCCCGATCATTAACAGTTTTCATTTAAATGTCGAAGACAGCATCTTCAATTGCCATTTATGATAAAACTTCTTACATTGCCCAGTCTCACTTCCGAGAATTTTCGCCAAAGCCAAGTGAATATCTACAAACGGAAACCCACCAAACAATCTAAATTTATAAAAATTAAATATCAGGAGATTAAGATAGATAGATAGATTGAATTTGAAAAAGATCTAGTCAGATTTGACACATACTGGAACACGGATAGAATTTACACAAGATGTTTGGAAAGAAACAGTTGCACGCTACTGTGTAATTTTCAGGATTTACATGTTACTTAGATGACATCTATCAGCAGCCCTATGCATTGCGTAGTGGGAAGTTCGGGTGATGGTGAGGTGCTTTGAAATCGAACGACTTTCGGAATTTTATTCCGCTAAATTATGTTAAGAAATAAGAATTGCATACTGATTGTGACTCAATTTGGGACCAATACACCTCGATAGAGAATCTGAATCTCAATCTCATCGGAGCTATTTAATAATATCTTAGATTACGAATCGCCAGTCAAAACTCTTTGATCAGCGTAGATGTTGCCCAGCCTATGTGAAAAGTGCCTACGTGAAGAGTCACTTGTCGGTCCATATGTATGATTGAAACAGACACGTAAAATGTAAATCATAGAACATGTTTTACATCCTTCAATTGCTACGAAGAGTCTAAGGGCACACTTTCAGTCGGCTATGAGCAGTAATTATTAGAAAACATTGCTTACAAATCAGTTCAATAAAAACACTAAACATCGGATCTTGTATCTTTTAAGCAAGGCAGCGTCATCAATACAATAACAACAGGTGACAGTAAATCACGACTTGAAGTAGCAAAACGATTTAATTAAATGTTCTTTCCAGCAACACTTACCTGTTGTTTACTAATATCCGGCAATAATACTAACAACTCGGGAAAAATCTCATCAAATTTATCCTTTAAAGCATGTCTGCAATGTTCATAGTATGGCAACGCGTGATAGGAACCGCTTATAAACATTTTTGAAATTTCTTTAAATTGTTCAACCGCTTCGGGTTCTTCGTTCTCTTGAAAATGTTCGAACAATGCCTTATTTCGTTTCGCTGAATTTTTTGGTGGAACATAATGGTGTGTCGGTAAAATGGAGTAACTTTCACCCAACGAACTGGTAAAAGTGAGATTATTTGTTGGTTTCACAACTGAATTCAATGTAACACTGTTAAAACCAGGTGGTGGGTTTGTTTGCTTTTTTCTGGATTTATCGTTGAAGCCAGGTGGTGGACCCGAAAGTGTAGTATTGGAAACGTCGTTATTGATTGCTTTTGAAAGATCCTCATCTTCTGTTATGGGGTTTGGATCTTTGGCGTTTTTCATAATATCGATAAAACTAATCGTCATATTGTTGTTGTTTGCTTCCTTGAAGTTTGAATTATTTGAACTCAATGAAGGAAAATTATTGGCAGAATTAAATTTTGGTACGATTGCTGGAGACTTTTGAATTGGAACATCACTGTCACGTTTAACCATTTGCAGTTTACTGCTGTTACTTTGAACGGTTGTTTCATAACCGTTGATCAATGAACGATGCTTGGCTGAGACAACATTTAAAACACTTTGTGAAGGCACACATTCTGATTCCTCATCAAAATCATTACTTGATAGTGGTTTCGATTCAGTCTTCTTATTGCCCTTCGGCTTCGGTTCAATTTCCTTTTTTTCCATTCCTTTCGGTTTCACTTTGTCCTTTTTGTTATTATTTTTTCCATTAGTCTTCGCCTCCGTTTTATTTGACGATGTAGTTGGCTTTGACTCAATCTTAGTCGCTGCCAACGGTGGTGGTGTCACCTTTGTCGCTGCCAATGGTGGTGGTGCAACTTTAGTCGATGCTAATGGTGGTGGTGCAACTTTTGACTTTCGACTTTCGATTGGTGGCTTCTTTGCAGTAATCCAAGGTACTGTAGTTGCAGCTATAGTGTTATTTCCTAAGGCTGGAAAATTATCCCTCGAGTTTAACTTTGGCACACTTTCCTTGGTTTTATTCGTTGCTGCATTAGAATCCGGTTGAACAACTGTTCCCACTTTGGTTGGTACAGTCGAAGCAACCGACTCATAATTTTGATTAACTATCGATCGATGTTTTGCGGAAACGCCACTTTGATTTACTGGTACCAGAGGTACGAAATCACTTTCAAGATTCATTTTTCGTCCCAGAGATGGAAAATCTTTAGCACTTTTAGGGTTGACTTCTGGTTTTTTCGTTGTTCCATTTGAGGTAGACGGACGATTGGATACATGTATCATAACCATACCAGATGGCTTTTGGGGGTTTCCATTTTTGAATAGAGCGCTAGCAGTGCCTAACTTATAACCATTGTTATTGTTATGAACAGGACTGACATCCGAGCTTCCACCCCCAAGCGCCGGAAAATTTTCTTTCGTTCGTGCAAGACCACCTGGCCCAAAAGACTTTGTTCGTATCGAAACACTCGGTCGCATTGCAAATGTATTTGTACTTGAGCCAGCTAATGAAGGAAACTCTTGCTCATTTTGAGCGTCAATAGGTCGTGGTGCATGCTGAACTATGGATGTGGAATCATTATATTCAAATTCGTCGTCGACGTGATTGTTATTTCGATTGCTGCCACGTGATGATTCCCCTTGACGACTTCTAGGCGCTAATGTAAATTCAACTTCTAGCGTACGGGCTTGTTTTGTTGCTAATTTTCCGATTGATTTGCTGTGCATACTGGCTATGTGAGCTAAAAATATTTTAACCATCGTTAGAATTTTACAGAAATTGATCAAGACACAACTTGCCTCTTAAATCAATTTCCGATCGAAATACGGATGTAAACTTTTCTTCGGCACATCCTTCGTCTTCACACATAAAATGCTTGGATTTGAAATGTGCCTTTAACGCTTCGTAGTCACTATGAAAAGACAATTTTATTGAGGAAAAGAACGTTAAGATAGGCATACGTACGCATAGTAGTGATTTAAGCCATCAGCATCACAAAAATGACAATAATAATGCTCTCGTCTCAGGTGCCGGAATAACTCATCCCGATCGAGATATCTGCGGTCACAAAACTCGCACCTTGGATGACCCTATGCAAAAATTAATTTATTATGATTGGTTTTCTTGAAGTTACTTGAAGCCTTGAAACGTTATTTTCTTAACATATACAAACATATAGGTGAATTGGAAGATTGTGTGTGAAATAATTCTCCCCACACTTCTGTTCAAATTTTCATATACATTAATTTACTAACAGGTTTGTATTCTGGCTGTCGATTTGCGATCGTGTCGAATATTAAACAATGGCAATATACTGAAAACTTCCTACTTAAACAAAGAATTGATAGGACGGAATAGTTGAATGACAAAACCAAGTGGACAAAGAGGCAGGTAAGTATAGTGGTGTGGGTCGTATTCTAATATATATAGAGTGTGCAGATTAGATAAAGTACTGCGTTCAATATAAGTCACCAAACCAAACTTACATGACAAGATGGGTTCCATAAAATCGCCTTAAGCTTAGTATACACTAAGCTAGATTTTGTAAGAAAATTTAGCTGATTAGTACGTTACAGCTAAAAAATGACAGAAAGTCCATACATTTTCTGTCATTTTTAGCTTAGCTCGGAGGTGTACAATAGGCTTAATAGTTTACTTTGTTACTGATACGCGTCAAGACGATAGATATTGCAAAATTGCGTCCAACTTTACCAACTTGCTTTCTTACATATTAGGAAACTTTATACGTTGTTAGAGAGGAACATTGATAAGCTTCTTGTCCGCGAAAAAAAACCTAGTGCTTCACGATATTCTACATTGATGTGAAGTTGAGCCTCAATTGCATACCAACTTCGTCCTCAGGGCCGGGTTGCATAGCCGTTCCGGCTTGCATACCCGCTACGACTCCAGGGCCGGATTGTATAGCCGTTCCGGCTACAGGGTCGGGTTGCATCCCCACTCCGGCATAGTTGGGGATTGCAACAGAATTCAGCCCGGAGAAATGAAAACTACCTGTCATAGGCGACACAGCTGATGGAAAGGTAAGGAACGCTACCAGCTTTTACAGACATTTTGTATAATGATGGCGTCAGTGTAGCAGACATTGTCAAAATTGAAGGAAAATTAGTAGATAATATTTCCATTCAAGGTTCGGAAGAATTACTTTGAAGAGCCTGTCGATTTGAGGTTACATTACGGTATTACGATTTTTAGATTTTTTGACACTGAGCAACCTTATATAATGCAAAGCGAAATTATCGAGAAATTTTGCTTTAATGAATTCCGAACTCCTCTCAATGTCGGAGATACAACTAGTGTACTGACCAGCCCTGCAAAGTTACTGAACATATGCATACATTCAGGGAAATAATTTTACGAGGTTTATTTGCGACAACTATATACATTACATAATATGTTTGTGGCAAATATAATATGTTTGTGGCAAGTATAATATGTTTGCCGAAATTATATTCATGTTTAAACCCAGTCAGGACAAAAAGTATCGGGTTTAAATATGAATATAATTGCGGCAAACATATGACATTTGCCACAAAACAAACATATTACAATTGCCACAAACAGCAGCTTTTAAAGTTCTTTTCAATAAGGTAGTCATTGAACAGCGAAAGGCCAAGTGGCAGTTTGGTTACTCTAAACTAGACCCTATGCTTCCTTGTGATAAGTTATGGCGCAACCTTAAAAAACTTGGGCTAGTCAAAGAT
>JANVCI010205544.1:0-15781 GCA_026413465.1 Trichosia splendens | reverse complement strand
ATGGGTGGCCAGGTTGGTGTGACTCCAGTCCATTCATCCCTTTCAGGAATTATGGAATTATTACTCTTAATAGGTTCCTAGTTGGGACAAACAGATTTAAATTTGTGCAAAATAATAGGGGGTGGGGGGTTTTTGAACAAAGGATCCAGAGGATCTGTGTTCCTGACCCCCAACAACCCAAATCTATCTATCGCAGTAAATTGTAAACGAAAGCTCATTCCATGAGTGAATAATTGAGTGAAAGCTTTGGTAAATTTAAGTAAAATCCAAATGTTTCCTGTGGTTTTGAAAGAATATACAAATGATGTTCACATTCATCTTTATCTAAAATCGTACATTACAGCAACATTATTTTGCGTTCACATTTGATCGGTCCATCTTGTTGGAAGTTTAAATCGAGAAAAAAAAATAAATAATTTTCTCAAATGCTAAATACATCAACAAATCTAATTATAAAATTCATACCCACCGAATCATTTCGTCTCTGTTTTGCATTTGGAAAAAAACATTAAAAATGAACACAGTGTCGTTTGTAAAACGCGTCTACACATCTACATAATGTTACATACATTCAATTTAAATAAACGTTACCGAACGAAAATTCTTTTAAGAAATTTGTACAAAAAGTTTAAAGAAAATCCAAACATTAGTGTTTTCGGAGCGCAACATGGCTTTTCGTTCGTTTTTTCATATAAATTCATTTTAAATATCGATATTGTACTGTAGAGTGTTATATAGGAATTGCGTAATTTTCATTATTAAACCCGTCTTTGTGACAAAAAAAAAATTTTTTTTTTAACTTTTTTCGCCAAGAGATTCTTAGCATTTTTCGCAGTGGTTGATTAAGAAAATGTCTGTTAAAGAAAGATGAATCACTTTGTTTGAAAAGAGGAATCAACTCTTTTCTTAAATTAAGTGTTGTGTGTCAATGACATGTCGTATATTTTTGATATACGGAATTTGTAATTTTTTTTTTTTTTCAATCGAATTTTTCTCATTTGAAATGAAAATTAAAACCACACAACCATTCATGGATGAATTTATTTTTCTTTCGTTCGATACTGATCATTAACAGTTCATATATACACAATATCAATGTTCACCAAATTTTTACTTTTATTTCTATTATCCTTACCGAAATAGATGTGCGATTACGAAAATAATTTTCACATAAAAAACGTCGGAAATCACAGAATCAAAAATAAACTCGACGTAAGTTATATTATGTGGTAGGTTCACAGGTGCACAGAACGGTTTGGCTAGTGTTGCTCATATGATTGTAAGAAATTTTTCGAAACGCTCAATTTGTAGTGTATTAAACAATGAAAAATACACAAAAAGTGCATTCAATTGATAAAATGAAAAGTGAAAATGTAAAAATGTAAAATGAATAATTGGACGATAACATTTTTAAACAAAAGCCATAACTAAAAATGGCTAACAAACAACCTGAAAATATAACAGCCGAATGGACAGTTCATGCCCAATTGACAATCAAACGACCAGGTGATAAATCTTCAACCGATAATAAAGATTCAACAAATACTGCTACCGATGAAGTGCCATCAACTAATCGAAACCAGACATCAAATCCAATATCGGTTGTTTATAAATGGAGTACTGATGATGTGAAAAATGATCAATCGACGAGTAATAAAAAGCATCCCTTTAACAAGGCAAGTGCTAAATTCGAAACAAAATCTGACACAAATGACAAGGTATGAAAGAGTCATGTTGCTGATGATCATCATCGAACATTGTGGTTTATTTTTCAGGAAAAACATGACAGTTTTCATTCGACTGGCGTTCCACCATCAGATTCTGGATTCAGCACAACTTCAAGGAGTACTTCAAGAAAACAGTCACCGTTTAATTCCACGTGTCGCAGTACATGCAGTATTGTTCTATCGGCATGTACCGATCTGTTTCCAACCACGCTTGAAGAAGGTCAAGAGGATCCATTTACGTACAAAACAACAGCTAGCTACACGGTCGTACCTGATCAGGTAAATGTATTAACTGTTGTAATGATCTCACTATTGCTATAACGTTAGATATCCTGGGTAATGATGTTGGTTCTCATTCTCGGATCCATGAACTCTTGACCAAACGACGCACTTGGAAATTAAGTATCCTAAATCGAATTGTCATCACAATTGAAAATAGAAGAAAGACTACATAAATATGTTGTAATCTACTATCGTTGTGGCGTCAATGTTCGAAGACTTGCGACATCATTGCTTTACTTGAATGAACGCCAAAATCAAAGTTTTCATATTCGGTTTTGAATCTGTCATCTCCTTGCCCAACATCGTCAATATTCTTAATATAACTTTGTTTTAATCATCACATTCCTACAGCCGCCACGCTTCGATGACCCATCGGACATCATAAAAAGTGCGAATTTTCTTTCTGTGAAAGATGCATTTTCGCAAACCAGCGATAACGAAAGCAAATTGAAATCCGAAAAGTCAACCAACTATGACAATCGAAAACGTCGACCATACGATTATCGAAGAACAACCGATTCAATGTTGTCTCCACCTTCTGAAGAAGCAAAAAAACACTCGGTAAAATTGCAAAATTGATAAACATCATCGATTGAGTAAACTTAATACCGAATTCAATTTACAGCCTTCTCGTCATGTATCCCGCTCTCCACGTATATCACCCTCAAATACCATATCACCAGCATCATCAACACGAGGCAACACTCACAAAAAATCACCACGCACAGTTCACATTGACGTATATTGCACCGGATCAGATGCTGAAGATTCAACGGATTCTGCTGAATCATCATCATACAATCATGCAAATATCATCGAAGAAGAATCAATTTCCACACCACAGACAGTATACGATTCCGATCAAATGAGACTTCTTCGTAGAATCGCCGAAAAAAGTGAATTACCTCGTCGTATGGCTAATCAGTTATATGAAAAACCAAGAGGTTCGTCACCGAGTCAGTTGCGCAGCCAATTATTGTCCAAATCGAATTCAAAAGATGAAATCAGTGAATCTAAACAATTTTTATTCAACAAACACATTGGTGACCAATCAACGAAACCGGCAAGATTTACAATGGGAAACAATCGAAATCGATTTAGCTATCGACGAGATCATAGTGATGATTGTTTAAGTACAACCTATCCAAATTCGTCTCGTTCAACAATGCGTGATATGACTTGTAGCAGTATTTCGAGTGGTGTATTGGCATCAACTAATACCGTTAACGAATATTTAGAATCTTCATCTTGGAAGGAAACAGATTGTGACACAAGTATACGAGAATCAGGTCGAAATACTCAATCAGAAACTGATGATCAAATGAAATTAAAAGAAATTGACGAAATATGGGCACAGTCTCGTAAATGGCGTTCGCCTGAAAAGGAGAGAAGATTTTTATTACAAAAAAAAAAGATGCTTGAGTACATGCATCAAAATGAACGTGTAATTGAAGAGAAACACGGTTATGTAAACAGTGAACGTCCAATTCAAGAGAAATACGGGTATGTGAAGAATGACAGTGTTAGAAATGTTCCTGAACGAGTTGATGCACCTAAAACAATTTCGTTTTCAAATGTTCCACAACCCCGAAAAATTTGTTGTGGCAAAGTAATTGATGTGCCACAACCGCATTCGCAACCACAATCGAATGGACAAGCTTCCGTTCACAAGGTTATCTTGAGTCCAGTTCAATCAACCAATACACAACAACAAACTGCTGAGAAACATAAAAGGGTTCTATTTACACCAAGCTATAGCCCAAGTAGTCAAGCATCTTCGGTACAATCAACAATTTTAGACCAAGCCAACGATCATTGGGCTCGAGCTCGAAAATTTGGTGCTGTTGTTGGGGCTATGCGCAAAACGGGCCATCACTTTGGTCCAGCAAAAAATCCAGAATGTCAATGTGAACATTGTCGTCGATGGGTCGCTGAACGTGATCAATTTCGTGCTCGTACATTGTCTGTTGGTGATGAACCGTATAATCGTTCGTTATTCTGGCTGCAACGCCATTATTGATTGGGAAAAATGTTTATTAATGTTATTTGTGTAAATAAAATGGTAAATCACTGTGTGTGTCTTGACTGTAGTTATGAAAAACGAAAAAATGTTAAATACACCAAGCATTTATTTTTCGTTTTGATTTTCATTTTAAACCTCATCACTGTGTCCATCCCGTAGAGCTTTGGTGAAAGACTTTCTGTACTACAGTGAAATATCGTATGACGTGTGGGCTGTTGGTCCAGATGAACAATTTCATTAGGAAGTCTTTTTCGAAATATACAACGTCTCTCCCTAAGCTGTAACGTCATGTGCCTAAAAAAAAACTCCCATATTAAGACCTTTCAAGTGCCATTGGGTATTTTGTGTAGGACGCACTGGATGTGATAATAATCAGTTACACAAGATTCGTCGATTTAGATTTGTATTCTGAACTTGTTTGCAGTAGATCAGTCTCCGAAACCGTCCCCTCGCTCCCTTTTCGCCTTGATGGTAGTCATCATCATCATCTGTATCCTACTCTGCGAGGGAGTAGAGGGCGTCCAGAAATCGTCGCCATCGCATTCGGTTCGGTGCGAGTGCTTGCGTTTCTGTGCATATCTCACCAGCATTGGTCGCTTCTTTGCCGACTATTCGTGTCCGCACGGTCTTTGATCGCCCTCTCTGTCGGGTTCCCTGTGGGTTTTAGTCCAATGTAGTTCGCGCAATATCCCCAGCAGATTGCCTAATAGTGTGTCCGATCCAATTGCACTTCTGACGTTTGATCATTGGTTTTATCCGCTCAGATCTTGATGATCTCCACAGTCCATTGCTTATAACTTCTGGCCAGCGTATTATCAGTCTAAGATACCTGTTGACGAAAACTTGATTTTCGATAGTCGAGGTGATTTTCCAAGTTTCGCAACCGTACAGCATTTGAAAAATCTCATCTTCAAGTTCCTTGTGAGATGTTTTGAGTTCCAAGTGTTGTTCATCGAGATGAAAGCTTTGCGCGCTTTTTACGACTTCGTACATTCAGGACGAATCCATAGGGGAGCCTCACTCGGAAATCTTCAAACATCTTCAGAAATCCTTTTTCAAGTGGTTACCCCTTCGACGGCTCCTTCATATCCAGCTAAGATGCTTCCAAGATAGCAGAATCTCTCCACTTTGTTTATGGTTTCAAATGTACATGGCATTGTCGTATTTATGCACATCAGTTTGTATTTTACAAGTAGGCATAACGAATCTTCCATGTCGCTAGCTCTCTGTGCCACGAGGGCTAGATCATCGGCGAAATCAATGTCTTCTAAACATGACGCCAGCGTCCACTGAGTACCCCTGCAACGAATATTTACTTTTCACATGACGCTATGCAAGACTAATATCAATAGGAGAGGCGATAGAACATGTCCCTGTTTCAAAGCGTCGGTAAATGTCTCTGAAAAGATCTCTGATTCCTACACTTTGTTGAGTACAGGGTGCAGCAACTACGTGATCACCTCAATGCACACTTTCAATATCTCAGCAGCGATATTATCAGCACCAGGTGCTTCATTGTTCTTTAACTGCTTGATGGCGGATTTGATTTCATTGATTTTCCTTTAAAGAAGTGAACAAAATGGAGGCATCCCTTGCAGTTTGTTTACTTTTCTAGCTTACTGGAGTTATGAAGGTGGATAAAAAGTTAACCCAGAAATTCTATGTCGACCATTTTGACTGGTTCCTATAGGGACCGACCTAAATGTCGAACAGTGGCAGATTTAGACAACTTACGAAATGGCAAGGAGTAAATGGTTTTATGATAGATCGCCATTTCGGACCCTATCAGGCGTTTATTTTTTATGTCGAAATTTTGTTTGGAATTCAACCCATAGTCGAGCACAAGTCTGTCTCTCCAAACATTGGAAAAATCGATTTTAATACAATTTCTCAGAACTTCATCTATGATGTTTTACGGTAATAATGTAGCACGCTTCAACGCAGTTCTATCTTTGTTGTCTGAAGAGACCTTGATGATTTTAATTTTCTGAGCTATTAGAATACAGAGGTGAAGCGATAGTCTTATCTGCTTTAAGAATTAATAATAGGCTGCACAATTTCATACATTGAGTCAATAAAGGTAGTCAATAAGCGTAACCTTTACCTCTTATTTAAACATTTCTATTTAAACAGGCACAAGTTCGTCTATCCGAGTCATCGAAAAAATTGGATCTTCTACGTTACTCTTTGGATATTCGTCGACATGAACTACCACCAGATTCACCAGCCGCACAGCAACTCAAACACGAACTGCAAAATGTGCAAGCATCAAGTCCCGTTCCGGTTGCATATACATCACTACAACCATTTCGTGTTGGCATGGAGGGAAAACCATATCACAGCATATCGTCATTAGGACGATGTGCTGCTGTTACCGGTAAATTAGAAGTTAGACTAATGGGCTGTCAAGCTCTACTTGAAGAAGTACCTGGACGATCACGACGAGACAAAGATAACAATTCCAGTCCGGGTGATTTGCGAAGTTTTGTTAAAGGCGTTACAAGTTAGTTGGTTTCTTTACACATTCGTTTGTTTGTTTATTCATATTTTTCATTTATGGTAATTAGGTCGCAGCTCATCAAAAAGCTATAGTGTTAAGGATGAAACGTCATTAGAAATTATGGCTGTCATCAAATTAGATAATATAACAGTGGCTCAAACATCATGGAAACCGTGCTCACAACAGGCATGGGATCAACGTTTCTCAATAGATCTAGATCGATCCCGTGAATTAGAAATTGGAATTTATTGGCGTGACTGGAGATCATTGTGCGCCGTATGCTTTTTACGTTTAGAAGATTTTATCGATGATATCCGACATGGTATGGCATTGCAATTGGAGCCGCAAGGATTGATATTTGCTGAAATTAAATTTTTAAATCCGATGATCTCAAGAAAGCCAAAATTACAACGACAACGAATGATATTTAATAAAGCACAAGTAAGCTATTGCTCATTTCCGTTTCTTCATACATCATGCATAATGTGACATAATGTAATGTGATTGCTTTAATGTTAGGTCAAAAATATACCACGTGCTAAGCAAATGAATATAAATATTGCGACCTGGGGTCGCTTATTGAAGCAGAAACAACAAACGAATAAAAGTTTGGATGCTGGAGTTTCAACACCAACCACACCAAATATTGATGGATTTTCAACAACTGGTCAACCACTTCAATTAGTATTCGATACATCGTCTGATGATTTTGAAACAGTGGTAGCACCTGGCGAAAATCCAGATATCAATGTTGTTGGATTAAGTGGAGCTCGTCCACTAGGTTTGTTTCTAAATAGCGAATGATGGTTTTGTTTTTAGTAACGTTTATTTTCGATTTTTAGGAATGCAAGGTGTCGGAACACTTCCACCCGATAGTCCAACAACAAATAATCAACAGAGCTCAAACAATAATGTTGTTTTACCACCAAAACCTCAACATTTGCCACATCCTACCAGTTTTCGTCAGAAAAAACCACCGATGCCTTCACCGCCACCAACATCTCGTATGGATCCTGAAGTGAGTAAATTGTCGACGTTTTTCATTTTCATTGTCCTACCAAGTTATATTTACTATTGTTCATGTTTTTGGGGAACTTTTTTTATCTTTTTTGCTGTGCGTACGTTGTTTTCATGTTTTTAGTTGGGGAAAAACACAATTTGATTTTTTAGATTCTTTGTACAAATTGAATAGAAAACACATACGGTTTTGGTTAGTCGACACATTTGTAGTTTTATTTTATTTTTTTTTCTGCTGGTGTTACGATGCCAGTACAAGATTTGTCATTAATAAAATGGATGTTAGGTTAGTTATATTTATGACATAACATGGACTAGACACCAAAACCAACAAAAGGGAAAACTAATAATGATTTTAACCACAAACAAAAAAAATCCTCCATAATTTTTATCGACCACTTTTATCGACGACCAGTTGCAGAGCGCTTTAAGAGAATTCGATTTTCTGCATCACGTTGATCGTTCCTCATCATTTGCACAAACACTACCAGTATCCAATCGCAATTCAACAACACCAACGAGTGAACCAATGCATCAACAACGGCCACACATACGTATATCACCTGATACGTATCATCGTCCATTATTATCGATGCCACCAGTTATATTAATGGGTCCAGGTATTGGATCAATGCAAGTCAGTCCAATCGTTGAAATGCCACCATCACCAGCACCGAGTGAAATGATGTTTGTTGAATTTCCCGAAGATGATTGCGTCGAGGTCAGAATCGATTTCCTTTTTTTTATTTTATTTTTTTTTTTGGTGACAAACGTTTTTTGTTGTTGTTTTTAATATTTTGATTCATTTAGCCTATATGCGTTGTACAAAAGAAAAATCCTTTTTTGTGTATTTAATTTTGTGTTTTTTTTTTGTGTAGTTTGTTTGGCAGTGGGATGTTTAGACGCTAAGTTAACAATTTTCATTTATATTTACTGACAATGATATTAATTTGAATGACATTCTTAGATACTGTAAATAATCCTAGCCCAGTGTCACATACACTTATCTTACAGCAAAAGTTTTATGTATAAATTAATTGATGACCGATGGGTTTTCACTCCTGAAAATGATCTACGTATTTGCAGCTAATTTACACAAATGTCTTGCATTTTGAACATGTGATTTGCATGATTTCACCGTTTGATTTTCAATGATTTTCCGACATTTTCACATGATTTTCAAGGGTCACTACGCAGGATGTTGGATGCACGAGTGTTTGGTAGCCTAAATAAATAAAGCCTCTTGTATTAAACATGGGTAATTCACGTAAATCTTCTGATTTTCGCATGGTTTACGGATTAACACACGAATGTGTGGTTTAAAGGATTACCGTTCGAAGATAAATTTCGAACGAAAAGTGTTCCGAAGGAGAAAATGTCAACAAAAACGGGAAGTTTTCGTAGAAATCGAAAGGTTTCGTAATCAAAATGAGACACGGAAATTTTATCGGAAGGTAAACGACGTTAGGAATGGCTACAGTCAGCAATTTTTATTGTGTAAGGATAAGAGTGAACTAGTTTTTGGAGATGAGAAAAGGAGTATGAAAAGATAGGCTGAGTATTTTCAAGAGCTGCTAAACCCAAACAATCTATCTGAACGGGATGAAGAAATCAACTACTTGCCGCTCCACCATATATTGCAGAACCAACGGCTACAGATAGTGGAGGATGAAATTTGAAAGCTAAAAAATTTCGAAGCACCGGGAATAGACAACTTACCTGAAGAACTTTTTAAAAACTGAGGGAATGCATTATGGATGGAATTTCACGAACTTATTGTGCGAATCTGGAATGGCGAGGAGTTATCGGAGGAGTGCAAAACTGGTATACTCTGTGCTATATACAAGAAAGGTGACAAATCGGAGTGTGAAAACCATGGAGGAATTGCTCTATTGAATACAGCTTATAAGATATTTGCGAATGCTCCATTTCAGCGCCTTGTTCCATAGGTAGAATTCAAATTTTGGTGAATATCAATGTGGTTGATGAAACGACAGACTAGTTATTGAATATCAGGCAGACCTTGGAGATGTGCAAGAAGTAGAATGTTGAACCAATTGTGAGTTGACTTCATGGCAGCATACGACAGTGTGATCAGGAGTAAGGTATGGAGAGTGCTGAAGGAATTTGGAATTCCAAATAAACTAATTTCACTTGCGAAATTAACGCTAAAATCTGAGTAAGAATCCGTAACAAGCTGTCAGAAACTTCTTATATCAAGGACATCCTACACCAATTCGATCCACTCGCAACGCTGCTATTTAATTTCATTCTTGAATCAGCTGTGAGAGCCATGGACATGAAGCACCATTTTTAGCAAGTCCGGCCAATTGCTAGATTTTGCAGACGACACGGTCGACAACTTTGCGTATCTTGGATCGCAACTAAATTGTGACAACACAACATTGTGGATGAAATTAGAAGATGGGTAACACTTGGAAATTCAAGTTACTTCAATCTGCTGAAACTATCAAGGTCCGAAACAATCAGTAGAAATCTAAAGTACACATTGTATAAATCAGTGATGAGACCAGTGGTTACGCATGGCTCTGAGTCGCGGTGAATGATATAAACAGAGGCACAAATACTTTTCACATTCGAAAGAGGCAGACATAGTTCGAATAACCAAAATAAATCGACTAAGATGGCTCGGTCTTGCATAACGAATGGATGAGAACTGTGTTTCGAAAAGATTATACAGCTTTTGCTAATTTTAGAACTGTGGAAGTTACTGGCTGGGAGACGTTGGCTGCGGATAGGCCAGGTTAAAGAAAAGTTTTGAAGAAGGCCAAGAACCTTAATGTGTTGTAGCACCAGTGAAGTCAAATCAATAATACGAATGTGATGCAAGACTCTTTTTATTTCGACTACTGAAGATTCGTGCAGCCTAAATCTGTATAGTGACCCACGAAAATCATGTGAAAATGCCGGAAAATCATTGAAAATCTCTGCCATGTAAATCAAGTCATTCAAATCACAAGTAAATTATGAAAATCATTGTAAATAAGTGTAAATCAACTGCAAATATGTAAATTATTTTCGCCTATGACGTTTTTTATCAACGTTGTGAGCAAGCATAAAACATACGCCATCTTTTCAACATATTTTCTTGTTGGCTTGTTCTGTAAAGCAAATATTGAGAAGCTGGAAATGGAACTGATTAAATTTCTTCGCGGCCTTTGATGCCGTCATTTTTATTTTTTCTTGGCTTAAAAATGTTCTCATTTTGTACTGTGACATACAATTAACAAAATTTGTCCTACGTTAGAGCTCGCCAATTGTTTGTTTTCAATTTAAAAAAAAAATGATTAAACCACCCTCTATTACTCTTGCAACCCTTATCCATGCAACTAATGCTTTTACTAACTATGAATTGAAGAACCGTTAATTGTAAATCATGATGCGATGCTTATTGATGTGCTGGTCATTGCAGTAGTTATTGAGAATCTTTTGTAATTTTTTGAAACTGGAATTATTTTGTCATTGAAATGACGCACTGGAACAGTTTTTCGATCGTATGAAAGATCCTATGAAGATATCAACATTTCGGTATATCGTGGCAATCAATTAACTGGAATTATTTTATTTATTATTGAAATACGCACAAACCATAGATGTCTTCATAAGATGTCTGACCTAGAAACAAGTTTGTCCTTCGCATTTAGAGATCTTCAAGTAGATTTAAAATTTGAAAGTGCTGGCGACCGCAATGTCATCAACAAGCTGTTGTGGTTTGAATGTGGCAAAGAATGCAGCGAAAAGATTGAATTTTCTCCGTAGATGCAAGAAATACATCTCGCCCAAAGAACTTGCCATTACCTATAAAGTATATCTAAGGCTTCGCCTTGAGTTTGATTCACATTTGTTGGTCGGAGCTCCTCCCCCTCTAGATTTAATCTTGTCGCGTCCGTTTGATTGGTGACGCAAAAATTACATATCATATTGACACACTCGAACATCGGTTCCGAGTTTAATGTATCAAATTTAAATATAATAAATAGCTTCTTTCATAAGACTTAAAAATTGTTGGAATCTGTGCGTCTTTTTTTAATTTTGAAATTCTTTCACATACATCCATTCTTCATTTGTTTAGACTCCTGCACAGTAGCTAGACTTTTAACTTCAGCCATAAAGTCTGTACCTCTCTTAAATAAGTGTAAACTACATGTGTTCCTCGTAGAGGGTTTTAATGCCTTGAGTAATATCAATCAATTTCGGAAATTTCTTTTTCGTTGTGGGAGTTCGTAATTGTAAGACTGAGTTCTAAGATTAATACATTTGGTTCACTGTGATTAGTTAGGGTAAGAAAGTGGTACAGAGGCACATTCCTAGTCTATTCACTATCTGGGAATCTATAAACCCTAGAGTGGCGATATTTCACATTTAGACTCAAGTTGTGATCTCCCAAAGATCCTTCCACCTCACAAGGAGAACTTCGATGGATAGTTTGAACATCATTTCATTTTTGGTTACGAACAATTCCTACTTCCTTGCTTCGCTTCCGTACACCTAAACGTTGGTAACGAGTGTGGTCTAGTATCGAATCGACTCAGCTAATTTACTGTTCCTTCTCGTTTGATTTCTAAATTCAAAAATAGCAAACTCGGTCAGCTTCTTCAGTGTAGAAACCTTTCACTCAGTACAACGCTGTCTCAGTTGTCACGTGTGTCGCAAAAGAATGATAGGTAAAAGTCTATAAAATATGGTACTCCAAGTGTTAACTCCGAGTGGGTGGAAATCAGTTTGCTTCTCGTATCTATTTAGTAAATAAGAATTGAAATTATTTCGAAAGCTATCTGTGTCAGATATTGATTTTCTTTTAAAATAATGTGATGGTTGTGCTTTCTTCTTTCTTTCTTTCTTATCTGCTGCTACTTATTCAGAATGTTCACACAAAGAATAAGGTATGCAATACATATCACTTCTCTATAACTTATATGTGAAGGATTGCGACAAAATTCGTTGAGCTGCTAAAAGTTATACAATTTTCAATTCTGAAACATTTACGATTTGCTCTGTTTCTGAGTCTGAAACTCATAGCTTTGTAATCCATTCAATCACTCCCTCAATGGGACTGAGAAATCAATTTTCGATTCTAAAAGGTTAACTGCGAAAATTGTAATTATTTTATGGATATTCTTGACATAAATACTAACCTTCATGCTTCTGCTATTGCTTAAGTACTAATAGAAAGTGCCACTAATTCTATCATTCATTCAATACCAGTGTTACCTACGAAACATTGTCATTAATAATTTGTTAATCATTATTATGATTAAATTAGGCGACGTCCATAACGTCTTCTTCAGCGTTGATTTAAATAAAATTTAAAATGTTAACCAATTTCGATCTCAATCAAAAAACCAAATCACATTTGAGTTTCTTTCCATCAGCGTGTCTATATTGTCTTGATATAAATTGCATTGCCTTAAATGTCGCCCGCTCTTTTAAGAAGTAACACTCGAGATCCATATCGATCTCGTAAACACTTTCTACTTATGTCTTGCTCATTAATTTCCGGAAGGGGCAATATTTTACAATATCTTTCACCTCGATTGTTTTTAAACGCCATCACCAGTTGGTTTGAGTGGTAACTTTCGTTTTTATTTGAATGTTTGCAAATTGTACGTACTTTAGGTACGTAGGTTACCAAAAGTGTACGCTTGTGTAGATAGAGGGGGAGAGGATTATATATCCATTTTTGTCGTACTTACTTTATGGACGTCTGCTTCCGTATTCTGTTCTGTTTCAAATTTAAAACCTTTAGTCAATTTAAACATCTTCGTCTGTTTGTCCTTAAACTTATAGCATGGTAGAAGTGTACTTGCTTTCATTAAGGTTTAAAATTCGATATGTTAACATTCACAATCTCATTAGGTCAGTCTTTACATGGACAATGGCTGCAAATAAAAAAAAACTTTCTTTCGGTCACTTCGTACTAACGATTCAAACTTTTCAATTCGTTATGCACCCCTCAACGTGTGTAAGTAAAAAAATATTTTCCTAGGAAACTTGACTGCTCACATTCTATCAGTCTGCCAGCGGGTGACAAAATATTTTTGAGTAGAAAACACCTTCCGAAAGCCTGTTGCTTTATTAAAGACAAAAAGTTCTCTTCAGGGCTTCCTCACTATTATCAAGGTGCTCAAAATATCAACTAACAGTTATATAAATAGATTCAGATTCAGTGCCGGCTGGACAGGACGGCACATCATTTGTTAGTACAAAATTTTTAGAAATTTACTGAGGTTGTTTGAACACAAATTTTATCAACAACACCAACCACATGGGTACCTAGACCCAGTGGTCAGTTCATATATCATATTACAAACACTGTCTACAAAAATATTTTGTTTCAAAAAATAATTCGTATCGATTGGTAAAAGGTGATCATGTAAGTCCTCCAGCTTAAACAAACCACAAGAAAATGCTGAAAAAAATTAAATTTTCATAACAAATCTTACAAAAGTCTACTTTTCCAACCCTACTTATAGATTATCCAAACCTTTGACAACATTTCCATCAACAAAAATTCACAATATGTGCCACCATCACCAGTCATTCAACAGCCACTAACACCGCAATACTATTCCCATCAGCAACCGCAGTTGCATCAATTTATTTCATCGTCACAACTACCACAGTCGTCTATTCAATTGCAAACACCACAGCAACAACAACATCCGACTCCAATTCAACGATCCCAGTCATCCCAATCAAATCATCAACAACAACAAGAAATTGCTCAGGCAGCAGCGGCTGCAGCAAATCGTCGTCAACAAGTGGTTCGTGGTTTGCAATATAAAGATAATTCATTTGAAGTTCGCAAACCATCATCAACGTCCGGATTGAACGTGGAAAGTTTTAGACTTTTAAGTGTATTGGGTCGAGGTCATTTTGGAAAAGTCATTTTGTCGCAATATAAGAATACTGGTATGAATGTTGCAATGTCGTTGCTGATTGAATTGTCCTAAAATATTGCGTTGTATTTCAGATGAATATTTTGCTATAAAAGCATTGAAGAAAGGCGACATCATAGCCAGAGACGAAGTGGAATCTTTGTTAAGTGAAAAGCGTATATTTGAAGTGGCCAATACGATGAGACATCCGTTCCTTGTTAATTTGTTTGCTTGTTTTCAAACCGATGTATAACCGTTGCGCTATGATAATCAACATCAAATTGAATAAAAAATATTTAATTTCAGTTGCACGTTTGTTTTGTGATGGAGTATGCAGCTGGTGGTGATTTAATGATGCACATTCATACAGATGTATTTACCGAACCACGTGCTGTGTTTTATGCTGCATGCGTTGTCTTAGGTCTGCAATATTTACATGAAAGTAAAATCATTTATCGTGACTTGAAGTTGGATAATTTGCTGTTGGATACGGAAGGTTATGTGAAAATAGCTGACTTTGGATTGTGCAAGGAGGGTATGGGATTTGGTGATAGAACAGGAACGTTTTGTGGCACACCAGAGTTTTTGGCACCAGAAGTGTTGACTGAAACATCATATACGAGAGCTGTGGATTGGTGGGGTTTGGGTGTGTTGATATTTGAAATGTTAGTTGGCGAGGTAATTAAAGACTGTTCTGTGATTATTGAAGAGTTTGGTGTAAAATATAATTTTTGTTCATTTCAGTCACCTTTCCCTGGCGATGATGAGGAAGAAGTTTTCGATTCGATTGTTAACGATGAAGTGCGTTACCCTAGGTAAGCAAATTTTTCAATTTCAAATTAATTTCTTTAATAATTTTCAATTTGTTTTTTTAGATTTTTGTCATTGGAGGCAATTGCTATTATGAGGAGGGTAAGTACAAAACTTGTGCTTGAAGGCACCTTGAAATTATTATCGCTTTTCTCAATTTGATGTACTGAATGATGAATGACGGTAATGGGAAAAATAGTGTGGTTTTAGTTTACAGCCATAACTCTTGAAGGGTCTTTTGTGTAATCATTTAATGATTGTACCTAACCCTATCCTGTGCTAAGGAGACTATCCGATTGTCTCCTAACTTCTAAATCATTTCTGACTGAATCTATAAACCTTTTCCTTGGTCACCTCCTACCTCCTACGCATTGTCTTATATTCTCTGTACATGCCCGAGCCAACGAAGACGGCTAACTCTTCAAGACTCAGCCGAACCAGAAAAGGTTACTTGAACGGTTCGTGCATGAGCTATGTTTGATGCCAGTGAGCTCAGGCGTCGTAGCGTTAATAAATAGTTAAA
>JANVCI010205433.1:0-10187 GCA_026413465.1 Trichosia splendens | reverse complement strand
GCAGGGAAAGGAGTGAGCGAGATAGCATGACGGTCATATTTGACCCATTCAAAGTTACTGAGTTAAAACGCTTAAAAGACATGATTAGTGGAGATTTAGTGTAAAGAGTTAACATGAGCTTCTGTAATTTTTGGTCCAAATATTCCATACATTTTTCAATAGAAAAAAAAATATTTTGTTTTATTAAAAATCGGTTGCCCATCTAATTATTCCTTTGATGAGGATAATTAGATAAACACGCACGGAGGCCACCGGCGGGTCCATTGTACTAACTATTGGTTGATTGATTAGCCTCTCATAGTTAAATGTAATCTTGCCATGGTTGCAAAGATTAATCAAATTTGGTTGATCATATCTGTCATTGTACTTACCGATTCGGCGCGAAATAAGCTGGACAGATACAATGTGAATAGTAATGGCTTATAGACTATTCGAATAGAGCACAAAGTATACAACTTGTATATAGCGTTAGTGAGAGACAACGATAATCTATGAAAACTTAATAAACATAGCCTACATGCAGATTATGGTATATTTAAAGTTGTGAGTAATGTATAATGAGCACGGAGGCATTGGAGGCAACGAGCCCGGAGGCAATAAGCCCGGAGGCAATAAGCCCGGAGGCAATAAGCCCGGAGGCAATAAACCCGAAGGCAATGAACCCAGTGGCGGTGAGGCAACTGAGTGATTTTACCTTTAGTTGAAATTGAGGATTCAAAAAAGTTAATTCCTTAGAAGATTAGGCCACGTTAATTTAAATTACATTTAAAGATGTATGCGATTAATACATTCGCAAAAATCAGATGATTATTCTGATGACATTGAATATATGTAACCGTTATGACTATGTGTGATGTGGTTAGTTATTAAGAATATTATTATTGGGGAATTACACAAATATTCAATAATAATTAATAATATTCAATAATATTCAATAATAACCGAATTCATAGCAGTGAGAGTTTATTATATATGAACCCGAGAGCCTAGTGGTGTGTATCTTGAATTTACATAGTCAAATGAAGAGAAATGTTTTCGTATTTTTATGAATAGAATATGGTGTAGAATATTGTAATACTGAAACTGTTAACCAGCGGATTAGAAATATTGTCGCTACATGCTTTCATAATGGGATTCGATTGTGCATGCGCCATGGTTCCAATCTGAGGGGATTTGAAGATCCCATTGTCTATTCAGTATGTGGCTCCAATCGATAGGCATACAACAACTATACGGAACTTCCACAAACTTTGGCGCATTCAGCATTGTTGTTGTTTCATATGTTGCTGAGATTAACTAAATGTCAATGTAAATTGACATTTGGTTGATCTGATTATCACATAAAATAACAACAACAATCCTGACTGCGCTCACTGTGGAACTCCCCTATGGGTGAACAATGAATGTCGAGGAAGCTTTTGGATTAAACGAATCCGTAACAACAAAATTAAAGATTATTTTCGCATCGCGACTGGATCCTCGTACACAAATTTACCTACGGACCAAACGTATCTTCGTGGGTTGCGACGACTATTTAGAGATCGCAGATCATAGCTAAAAATCTGCACCATCAATGAAAGTGAATTTCTTAAATCATTTAGATAACAAAGGCCGGGAGTTAACACCAAATACAGATAACGTCAAAGTACTCTTATTTTCGGAGAAAAAATGACTGAACTATATTCGAATATGTTTGAAAATATTTAGTTCAACGTTAAAGCCGCTGAACAAAATTTTCGCAAATGCTCATGCATGCAACAGCTATGTCATTGTGTAGAGATGGCGCTTTCGTATGTCTCAAAATAATTTATCCTGCAATAACAATCGTTACATGGCCATATTAATGGTTAGATATAACGAAACTATTTGAATCGTTACATAATCATATTTATCGTTACATAGCCATATTTGTCGCTACGTAACGATTGTTATTGCAGGATGGAAACAACAGCTGTCGTTAGTTTAGCAAAAGCAATTGCCTTATTACAACTTCAGTTCGTCGCCTTAAGCCGCAAAGTTTTCAACAGTGTTGGCGTTACCTGGTTGTTTAGCATACTCTTGGCTATTTTCGGACTTGTCGCGGCCGTTCAGCGCCATCTAGGTATCATTTCTTAGGCTCAAGCTGTCAATGTCGCTTTTATTTCATGTTGTATGTTAATAGTCTCCTATGAAGTGTAGTGCATTATTTTCGGGGTAGCCATTGATTCTCATATATGTTTATGCGATTAGAAATCGGTAACTGAAACATGGAAAACTCTTTAAACCCATCGGAGCAAATGGAAGTTGATTTAAAACCTGAACCTGAAACAATTAAATTAAAAGAAGAAATGGCAGACAATTCGGAAGAATTTGTTGACTATGCCCATGCCCATGCCATGATGGTTTCAGTTCCAATCAGTGAAATTGTTGAAATGGAACGCAATACATTATTAGATTCTTCGACATCTACGGAACAGTTATTGGGAAATATATCACTGCATGCATCAGAGTCGAACAAATCTATTGCTACATTTACACAGAAAATCGCTGCTCTGCAAGTTAAAGGAGAGGACGACTCGGAAGTACAATTGAGTATCGCGGATCCAGAAAAAGCAGTCTTGACTTGTGACGAGAAAGTAGCAGGACCAAGTGATGTTACTTCTATTGAAGAAGCTCCCTCTTCTACTGAATCACCTATGGCTACCCGCCAAATAGTTAGTACAACCTCCGATGATATCGTGATGGTATTGAGCGACAGTGACGATGAAGATGTAACGAAAAAAAATGAACAAACAATTGAAACCGACAATGTTGATAACAGTTTAAGGAATGCTTCAGTATTTGATCCGATGCCGGCTATTGAAAACAATATTATCGAATCGAATACTGTAAACGCTGACAACGGAGGAAACAAGGATACGGTGTGTGATGATGACGTTATAATGCTTGACGATGATTCACCTGACATTTCAATAGCAGATGTTCCTGATAAGACAGAACCATCAAAAATAAGTTCTGTAGTATCGACTGGTAAGATGATTTAATTTGATTTCATGGTTTCCGAAAAGAATTCATTTATTGGCTTTAGGTGTTTTAGACAAATCTAAAGAATTCACCGAAAATGTGCAACCACTTCGATTAATAGAGAAACTTGTCGAGGATTGTTACCAATTGGAAAAGGAAAGCGTTCCAAAAACACCACCTTCATCAGAGGTAGCCGAATGTCCGGCTACTGTTTCAGAAACACTCGACGCCGTCAAACTGGATGAATCACAAAACAAAGAATCGACGGTTAGACTTGTTGGAATGGAAAAACTTCTTGACACAAATGCACGAAAGGCACAGGAGAATTGGGAATGTATCAACTTTGAATGCAAATCGAAAAAGTCAATGACATTTTACAAAGCTCCTCTTTTTGCGTTAAATCATTTCAATGTTCCAAGGAAGGTAACTCGTGTTCAGTACATTTGCGAAAATTGTTTCGATAAATGTGTTGACGATTACGAACGTTTGTGTACTGCATTAGTTAATCAACAACCCTTGTTGATGGAAAACTTACCCATTCGACCTGAATTAGTCGAAATTCTTGATAGCAGCGAAGAAGAGGACAATGGTGGAAGTAATAAATTTATTGACGATGCAAAGTCATTGTCCCTGGATACATTGACCTTGTTGGAGGATCATTTCGAGGATACATTCAAGGATGCATTGGATCGAGTTTGTATTAATTTGCAAGTAAATTGGACAAATCAAGTACTAAAACATAAAGTGGAAACGAACGAAGCCATGGCTGATGAGCTTGATGCTGAAATTAAATCGTTACAAAAGCTAGCCGACTCCATGTATGAAAAATTGTACCGGAACACGAATTATGTTATTGAGGAGTTACCACCCTTTGATTTAAACACGAACAAACAAATGCATATGGCCGGACCATCGTATCCGCCATTCGGTGAAGTGATTTATCCACAAGTTGACTACAATTCTTTGTATTACGCCGTACGAGCTAAGCTATTAACCACTTGGATACCATGTAAAGTTACGGAAAATGTGGATGGATTGATTGATGGGGTAATTCAACTTGAATATTCTTTTTATTTCATTTCTGTCTTTGACTATGTTGACCCTAAAAATCAGAAAAGTGAAATTTATAATCTTGTGACACATTGCAACTTTTTAAGGAAGAACTCCCCATTTTCTCCAAGTCTATGCATCCTAGGGTGATTTTTGTGTATGCGAAAATTTGTTTGTCGAATAATTTAGCGGCCTCCCCTTGAACGGCGATAGAGCGTTCAAAAAACTATATTAATTTTTATAGTTTTTTCAAAAATTCTTAGTGGTTGCGAAAATCGTTTCACTTTTGTTTGCCATTGGGGACCTTTGGAGAGCCCTACAACATTTTTACTCAACTCTAATGTGAATAATTCAAATACTTCAAAAAATTTGTAAAACTTAATGTAGTTTTTTGCATGCTTTGTCGCAGTTCTAGGGGTAGGTCGCTAAGTTATTCGACAATAAATGTTTCCCAAACCAAAAAGATCACCCTAATGTACAAATGTGGACACGAAAAAAAATATGTAGCAAGTGCTGAAAATAATAAAAATATGGACGGTTGGTCATCCTACCCATACCTCAAATCCAGAAGGGTACCCAAAAAACCTGATGGAATCTATGAAAATACGTAATTTCTAGAGCTAGGGAGAGGTGTATCCATCTCAGTAGAAGAACTCACCTAATGCCACATTCCCCATACCTCAAACTCAGAAGGGTACCCAATTAACCTAATGGAACCTATGAAAATCCCTAAGTTTTAGACTTGGGAAGAGGTGGAATGTGGTCCAATTTCGAGAACCAACCTTCCGACAACTTATGCCTCAAATCCAGAAGGGTTCCCAAAAAAACTGATGGAAGTTAGTGAAATCCCAAAACTAGAGGAGGATCTTCAGGATGATGAGCCACGACTCGTCTTTCAAGACAATATTGTTGGTATTGCACCCCTTTTCTTCTTGGCAAAAGTGAGTCCCTATTTTCGGGATTCCTGAAAAGTGAAAAGATGCTATTGATACTTAAGTACTAGTTATCTGTCCAGGGCTCCCACTTCTCCTAAAATTCCAAAAATTTCGAAAATCCTCCAAAAATCTCCTAAAGTTTTAAAAACCCCTAAAATGGAACTCTATTTAAAATTAAAAAATAATTTTTGTTAGTTTTTTTGTAAATGAAAATAAAGGCAAATTCAAGTTTCTCTCCTATGAACGTTTTTAAATTTAAAAATTTTGCCTGCGTCATTAAGAGTCGCTCAAAATATAAACTTAACAAAATTCTACCATATGAAAATGTCTACAGTCAAAAATTATGCCTGCGTCACTTTAGGTAATCATTCTGAATACAAATATAACAAAATATACACCAGATCGCAGGTAAACATTAGCTAATGAACAGTAATTCAAGCTCAATACTATCCAGTTAGGTTTAAGTCTAAGTTTAAAATAGATCGATAAGTATTATCACACATAACTGAGGTTATTTGTGGCTTTTACTACTCTTAGAAACAGCGCTAAGCCGCTACTTGTTATGCTATCACTTATATATTACTGTATGATACAGTAATAACTAACATCAACTACCGTCGTTCCAGGATGTAGTCGGACTAGCTACAACATTTATGTTGATGGTGTATAAATGTCCATACATTACCTTCAATGTTGTTGCTCTTACCTTTACGTTGTATGCTTTTGCCTCTCCGTTCGATAAACTTAATACTTTATGGTGACGTTAAATGTCCTCGGAGCACTTGAACAAGCGAACCATTTACACATATTACTTCTTTCTTTGTTCCTAAATTAATTTTAATGCATATAGGTCCAACAGGGATTGCGGTCCAGACCGAATAACATTGAGAAGCGAGCAAAAGTCACAAATTCACTCGATCCGATCCTCATTTGAATTCTAATTCCAGTCACAACTGAACGGAACGCGACTGTTCATGACATAACATGGATATGATTGTGCATGTAATTTTGTTTTTTCCTTTCTGTACTTAGTGAAAACTGTAATAACACTACCGAACTGATTTCCAAAGACTCTTTTTCTGGATTCGACATAAAATTCTTAGTCTAGAAATGGTTATTTCCGATTTTTCATCAGCTATTTTTTGTGCCTAAAGATAAGCTTTATGTATGAAAATTTTTAAAGTTGACAGAGATGGTATCTTTGTACACTCGAAGGTCCCGATTTTCAAAACCTATACTACGTTTTCAATTCGACGTCTGCTGCAGAAAAAGCCAGACTTAGAAAATGATAATTTTTTCGACTTAAAATGATAGAGACGATAATCGACCAAAAAGTTTGTGACTTTGGAATTTCCGCCTACTAATGCACACCAAAAGCAAATCTCATAAAAATAATGATATTGAAATTTTTGTTCTCATGCCTTTAACAACGGAAACAGTGATAAAATCAGTATTTTTGAACCGATTATCAAAAACTTTTCTGTTATAAATAGGTTGTGCATAAAAAGTGTTAAAAAGTCGAAAAAGGGGTCTCTGTGTTAATGTTAAATGTTAATTCCACTAAGTTTCCACTAAGTTCGCCTTTATCTTAGTTCTAAATATTTACACATCTTGACATTTTTTTTGCAGCAAAAGTCTTACAAAGTACGGTTCCTGAGAACGAAAGGTGTTCTGAACAAAACAGTACCTGGAAATCATCTGGCGTACGGTACGGCCCCACGAGTACGTTTATCTGTTGGCACCCGTGTTATTGCATTATTTACTATGGAACCGGGAAACGACAATTTTCGGTCCACTTTTTTCCCTGGCATTATAGCCGAACCACTACAAGCTTATAATCGATGGCGCTATTTAATATTTTTTGACGACGGCTATGCTCAATATGTAACACCAGACAATATTCGACTTATCTGTTCGCCGTCACCGAACTGTTGGGATGATGTTTATCCAGATTCAGCGGAATTTATAAAATCCTATTTAAATCAGTACCGCACACAACGACCAATGGTCCAAGTTAGACGTGGTCAGAGGATGATAACGGAGTGGAATGGTGAATGGACTTACGCTCGTGTCAATGACATGGATGGAAGCTTAGTTCAAATGTTTTTCGAAAATGCCAAACGAACGGAATGGATATACCGTGGTTCAACTCGATTAGGGCCATTGTACAAGGACAGACAAATCCAGAAGCATTCGGTTAGTTCAGGTAAACGAAACGAACCATTTGTGGAATATATGTCTATTGACGACGAAGGAAAGAGCAAAAACAACCAAACACCTGATCAAAAAACTATTCAGTCACCAAAACCACAAATTACTAGACCACCGACAAATGTCCCATCAACATCACAAGCACCACAACCGTCACAACCGGCACAACCGGCACAACCGGCACAATCAGTACAATCAGCACCTCAGCAAGAGGAGAAACGGTCAGTTGCAAAGAAAAGCGTTTCAGCGCCACCTCGTCCTCAGCCTACTGTTCAGCATATGAACAATGCTACAATTTATGTCGAAGAAGATAATCGACCAAAGGGAAAAGTGGTTTATTATACAGCGAAAAAGCATATGCCACCCAGAAAGTTTGTGCGTCACAATTGTGGTGTGGGTTGTTTATATGAAGTAAAACACAATCTGAGTTCCTACAGTCCGTTAGCGAAACCTCTGTTGTCGGGATGGGAACGTAAAATTTTGAGAAATAAATCGAAAAAAATTGTAGTGTATCGGAGTCCATGTGGACGGAACTTAAGAAATATGTGTGAATTGCATAAATATTTGCGAGGAACAAAATGTTCGTTGAATGTAGACAACTTTGATTTCGACTACCTGATTCATTGTCTAGCGGAATATGTTATCGACAGTTGTATTGTCCAGAAGCACGTGAGTGAAACCGGATATTTTTGATAACGTCATTTGAAATCGTTTTTGTTATTTAGGATTTGTCTGATGGATGCGAAAAAATGGTGGTTCCATGTGTAAACTATTATGATAACACAATGCCACCCCCTTGTGTATATTCTGCCAAACGTGTTCCAAATGAAGGAGTCAATTTAAATCTCGACGCCAACTTTATGTGCGGATGTGATTGTGAGGATGATTGCATGGTAAGTGAAGGTCGTACATTTCAAGTGATAATAACGGTTTGCATGTTGTTTATCTTTCCAAGGATAAAACGAAATGCCAATGCTGGAAATTAACACTGGAAGGAGCTCAATTTGGCAATCCCAATACCCCAATTGATCAAGTTGGCTATGAATTCAAGCGTTTACCAAATCCTGTACCTACTGGTATCTGTGATTATTACCACTACTATTACCATTAATTATTATTATCTACCATTAATAGGTATTTATGAATGCAACTCACGGTGCAAATGCTCGAAGACTTGTTTAAATCGTGTTGCACAGCATCCACTTCAAATGAAACTACAAGTTTTTAAGACTGTAAGTCGAGGTTGGTAACTTCGCTGTTTGAATGATGTGCCAAAAGGAAGTTTTATTTGTGTGTACGCCAGTGACTTATTCACCGAACAGAATCCAAATATTGCTGGCGATAATTATGGTGACGAATATTTTGCCGAATTAGATTACATTGAGGTGGTTGAAAGTTTAAAAGAGGGATACGAACCTGGAGTACTGGATGATGATTTCGACGATGATGAATTTGATGCCGACAAAGCTAAAGATGATTCGGATGACGATGAATATGTAGCACATGTGGGTCATGGATCACGACAAACGAGATACAATACTCGACACTCTGTTGATGCAAGTAATGGCAAAAAAGTAGAAATTGCAAAACAGAAATCACAACCATCATCTGGGTCGGATGAAGATGAAGATGCACAGCGACAATTAATCAGTTTCGTACCCAATGCTAATTCGGCATCTTTTGAAAATAACTCATCAGGCAGATACAAATCGATTCGGAAATTTTATGGCAAAAATGAAAGCGTTTTCATTATGGATGCTAAAAAGCTTGGAAACATTGGACGATACTTCAATGTAAGTTCAATTAAGTTATTTTTTCCTGTTTGTTTTCAGTTTGAAGACTTTTTTTCGCTTTTCCAGCATTCATGTTCGCCGAATCTGTTTGTTCAAAATGTCTTCGTCGACACACATGACCTCCGATTTCCATGGGTTGCTTTCTTTGCTCTGTCGCATATTCGAGCTGGCAGTGAGCTTACGTGGAATTATAATTACGATGTTGGTAGTGTTCCAGGTAAAGTTATGTTCTGCGAATGTGGCGCTGAAAATTGTCGTGGACGACTTTTGTAAAAGCAAAATAAAGGCACGTTTAATCATATGCTGATTTAAGAAACTTATTAAACACCATGACAAATCACAAATGAATTTTTCGTTGTTGTGCCAAGACGGTTTTCTAATATAAAACTTTTTATGAAATTCATAACAATTCATCCATAAATAAAGACTTTCCAAACCATTTATAACGCGAGCTTCCAATGCCCAATGCAATGTTCTACCGCATACATTATATTTCGATCCACACAGTAACCGCAAACAACAACTACAACGCCGGAATGCCTGTTTCACGAAATACATGACTATAGAACCATCCTACATCATTTCGGTGTGAAAACCAGCAAACATTGTCGGACAACAATACAGCATATTACACCCAACATGCTTCTTTATATTATTTATTATTTATCGTCTTAATGCCAGCATCGAATGGGTATTTGTATGCACATGCACATTCAACGATTTAAATATGCAAATTCGTCGTTGAATATGGGCTTTAAATATCGAATAAAGTTCAAACTGCTAATAATAAAAGCCGAATTTTTAGAATCAATTCAATGCTATCATTGATTATACCAATGCATCTATAATAGAAGGCAGTAGCGGCAAAAAAAAGAGGTAAGGCACATCTTATTTTTAGACCCGTACGAAGTACGCGGTGTGATAGGTTTACGCTAACAGTGTAACATCTTGAATCACGACTTCTAGGTAGGGGCGCTACACCAAAATATCAACAGAGGTGCGAAAACAATGTCCGTCTGTCTGTCCATCTGTCTGTTCATCTGTCTGTCCGTCTGTCTGTCTGTCTGTCTGTCTGTCTGTCTGTCTGTTCGTCTGTCCGTCTGTCTGTTCGTCTGTCCGTCTGTCTGTCTGTCCGTCTGTCTGTCTGTCCGTCGGACTGTCTGTCCGTCGGACTGTCTGTCCGTCGGACTGTCTG
>JANVCI010205322.1:0-10192 GCA_026413465.1 Trichosia splendens | reverse complement strand
ACCCGAAGGTATACGAAGTGTACCCGAAGGTATACGAAGTGTACCCGAAGGTATATGAAGTGTGTCCGAGTGCACCCGAAGGTATATGAAGTGTGTCCGAGTGTACTCGAAGGTATACAAAGTGTGCCCGAAGAATCCGCTTATAGAATATATTTGTTGCTACCGAAGACTCACTTAACCTAAATTTGACGAGTAAGACATGTAACCGATTTCCAATCTGCAAATAATTTACAAGAATTGATCCCCCTCGATGTCGATGTAAAGTGAATTTTGAAAATTCGTCAATAAACCAACCAACCGTTTGCTTGAATTTTAGGACAAAAATAAAAACAATTTTCACCTTTATTTTGACTAACATGAGCACCGGTCAAAGGGTCTAGGGTCTTTTTTGGTCCCTTCAACGAGGAATAAAAAAAGGTTTAGGATGACAAATGTTCTCTTGGTAGCTAAAAATGTTCATTAACCAAAAAAAAGTGTCTCGCCTTGTTTCATGGTCAATTGGAAACGGAGAAAATAGTTTGAGGCGGAGGCAGGGGCTAGCAAACGCCGAAAAACTAGTGGATATTATTTATCAGTAGCCCATATGGACGAGATTACATTAACAGCTTACATGGACGTATAAACTATGATTACATAAAATTACCTGCACACTGAAGAATGGACCAATTATGTGAACGGTGGTCTCTTCATCAGCTGGTGGTGCAGTACCATGTTCTGGTAACTTAATTATGCTACCAGTGACTCGTTGCAACTCTCGAACATTTTGACCACCTTTTCCAATGATACGTCCAACCTAACAATGATAATGCAAAAGTTATTTATTGTAGTTGTAGCAATAACCGCTTTCAATAAAATTTAGGTACTATTACTAACCTGCGAACTGGCCACCAAAATCTCAACGGTTAGTCGTACATCATCCGTTCCTTGTACGAAACCTTCTTCACGCATTTTCTCAAAAATCAGGTACTGTGCTTTCCACTGAGCTTCAGGACTACCCACAATAGTAACTTTACGTTCCGTTTGCTGCTCGATTGGCTTTTCCGCTTCCAGAGGTGCAATCTTAACGGATGCCCCCGAGAAGCGAATAATATTACGAATATGCGATCCTTTCGTACCGATAATAGCACCGACGGCATTATTAGGTATGTACAAAAATGTTGTTTCTTGAATGTCACCAGCCCCAGGTGGTAGACCAGCAGGAGGCTGATACATTGGATAACCAGGACCAGGATAAACACCACGATTCGGGAAGCCCATTCCATTGCCAGCTGTGGACATCATGGCCATCGGATGCAATCCGGGGAACATTATACTTTGCGGTGCCATGGCTTGTAAATCATTTTCATAGCTTTGTCGTAATTTCGAACTGATTTGACTTTCGGCTTTCGACATACTATCGATAGCTCCTTTGACAGTGATTATACGTTCCAAGTTGAAACTATTGATGTCATTGATTGAGCTGACGGTAATTTTGGTTTCAGTTTCTTGCATGATACGTTTAATTGTGTTCCCATTTTTGCCAATAATGCGTCCAATCAAATTATTGTGGGCCAGAATTTTCAAGCAAATTTCCCTGAAAATTGTCAATGGAAAACATCGTTAGCTTCGGTTGATTCATGAGCTCAAACGATTAATATCAAATTTATACCCTTTATTGGTGTTGTTAGCTTCTTGTTGCATCACTTCCAATATCCTTTTACAAGCGTTTGTACAATTTTCTGGATTTCCATAAATTGTTATTGCCTTCTCCAACGAACCAACATTGTCTTTTCGATGAACATCGACACGAGCTCGACTTTGCTGTGTAATTTGACGTATTGTACTACCCTGACGACCAATAATCGCACCAACCATATCACTCTGCACTAACAGCCGCAATGGAAAATCGGTTTGTCGCCCAGGTCCCGGCATTCCAGCGTATTGAACGCGACTGCGATTGTTTCGACGTTGTTTGTCTAGTGATTCAACATGCAATTTGCTGCCTTTGAAATCAACACCATTCAAACCGCCAGCAGCTCTGTGAAATGAATAATATTTTATTTTTTTAACAAAAACTTTATACAACTCTGTGCACTATCAATTAGACGCGAACAAAAATTTTTAATCGTTAAACGACATTATTTTGAATTAGAAATTGTTTTACAGTAACTCCTCAAAACTTTACTCTTCTTTGTTCATTTTTTCTCAATTTTAATGGCTTGAATGTAGCTAAAATGATTGTTTTTTAGAAACACTCATTCAAATTTGAAATCAACGAACATTGAATGAAAATTAATTCAAAGAAGGCCTTGGGGTTGGTTGCTGTTGAACAATGGAGCGAGAAAATTTTTTTCCATTTTGTTTTTACATTTTTAATTAATGCAGAACTTTATTCTGAGCAAAAAATTGTTCGAACGTATCGTTTTTTTTGCATTCAAAGTGACTTTACTATGACCTTCAACTTTCAATTTAATTTATAAAAACGGTTAACTTTTTGAGGCATACTGTAGAACAATTTACTGCTCAGAATAATATTCTACATTGATTAAAAATAACTTGAAAAAAAATCTTCTCGGTCCATTCGTTTACGTCAAATTTGATTAAAAAAATGTTAAAAAAAATTAAGTTCCCGGAGAATGGACCTAGAACCTAGACCTCATTTTTAATTGATTAAGAACAGTATTTTGAGCAGAATAATGTTCTACGGTATGTCTCCTAAATGAACCATTTTTTTATAAGAATAATTTTTGTTGCATTGGTTAACTATAATCGAACTACGGTTGACAGCCGAAAAAAAAATACCGGCGGCCATTTCATTTTCTCAATTTTGGCTGCTGTATGTCTAGTTGTTACGGACGATTTGAATTGATTAAACAAAAAAAAACTAAAATATTAAATGGCATACTGTAGAACATTTTTTTGCTCAGAATAAGGTTCTTTATCAATTAAAAATATAAATTAAAGAAAGTTGCAAACATCTTCTAGGTCCATTGCCTTTTTAGTTACACTGAAAAAACGTTTTACCTGTGAGAGGAAGAAAATAGGACAGCGAGCATATACTTTTTCATATTCTACCTCTCCAATGTAAACAATCTACAAAATATATCTGTGAGGCGTATGCAATATACCTGCTGCAGGTATAAACGTTGATAAAATACTTACTGCAGATATATATACTTATTGCAGGTATATTGTACCAATTGCAGGTAAATTGTACCTATTGCAGGTATATTGTACCAATTACAGGTATATTATACCTGTACAATGCATTCGCGAAAAACAATAAAATATGTCATGCAGGTATATTATCCGAATTGCAGGTAAATCATGCCTTTGATAGGTAAATTATACCTTTCATAAGTAAAAAATCATCTCTAGTAAGTATATGCTAGCTGTCCTCTTTTCTCTTTCTCACAGTGTACAAAAAAATCTTAAAATTTAAACTTAAATAAAAATATTTGGTTTGGTTTTTAGTACCGTTGAGCTTGCTCGTGAGTTTCGAATGTTATGTGAATTGTTTGAGTGTTTGGATCTTTACTAGAAACGGCATCACAATTTTCCACTGTGCCATATGGTTTTAAAAGTGGTTCGATGTCATCGAAATGAGCGTGCAACGGTATACCGCTTATAACGATTTTTGTTGAAGGAGGGCTGTGAACAATGAAAATGAAAAAAAATGTTTTAAAACTTTTGCAAATTGTTTTCAAATTAAAAACATTCTTATTTTTAAGAGATTTAAGATCTAGTGTGGCTTTTATTAATACTTAAATTTAAGCAAATGAAAGGATGGTAAAGAAGAAAATTATTTGGGAACAGTGGTTATGAAAATGACACAATATGAAATATTTTGTGTACCGTTTGGACATATATTGGAAAAATGATTATAGAAAAGAATGAAGGAATTTTACCAACTTTTGAAATTTTACATTAAAATAGAAATATTAAGCTGACCCGATAATGTTAAGCTCAATGTTACATTAATTAGATATAATACTATAAACATTCACAACTCAACAAGTTTTATTTGTGTACTGAAAACCATACCGCGTAACTAATTTTGCCATATTTTCTACATCATATCTAACACTAAAATATAATTAAAATTGCTATACAACACTATTAAAATGAATATATATACCGAACGCAAGACCAAAAATGTTTTGTCTATTTAATGCCACACGTTTGACATACAATTTTTTTTATTTTTTTCGTTGGTCGCCGTAGATCCTTGATTATTTATTTTGATTTTGTTTTAAGGTTTTGATTTCACAACTTAAATATTGTTCAACAATTTGTTCGTTGTGTGCTAAGTTCGACTGAAATAAGATAACAAAGCGCCAACATGACAAAAAATAAATACTAAAGAGAAATGGGTTTGAAACCAAACAATTTTATTCTAATCATCTCACAATAATACGCTGTAGCATATATCTAATGTGACATACTTAAGAATCAATCATTTTCTTATTGTAAGTTGGACATTCGTATCCAGAGGACAGTTTCATTTTTAAAATGGGTAATATTTCACAGACTGATGTTGGAATAAGAAACTCATTAAAAAAAAAACATTTTTATGAACTTCAGAATTTTTCAAAGTTACAAATACATAAATTTTTTCCAAAAACATAATTCAATATCTGTAGTCCACCAATGGATTTTAAACTAAAGTTAGTTTTATAATCAATTGATTTTGAAAACGAGAAAAACACAAATTGACCAATTGATCAATTTGACTATAGACTCGTATTCAAAGGAGGGGTTTTTCCTATTCTTCCCGTTTTTTTATGATTTTTCCCAGAGACTATTATAAGGTTTTTGACCTGCGGGGGATTTCGGGACAGGGCGCAATTCTTTTTAGTCGAAAAGGGCGTATTTTTAGGTGAAAGGGCGCATTTCATTAAAATGATTTTTACATCGATTTTAAGTTTCAATTTTGGCTATGTAAAACAAATGAATATCAGTTGATCTAAACCATTGTTTCGGTCCGAAAAAATTTCTTGACAAAATCACTGTTTTTATATTCCACATTTTGACATTTTGAAATGGTTTTAAGTTGAAAATATGAATGAAACAAGCAGAAGACATAACATGCTTTTACGAACTGCGGAACAATTAGTATCTTTTAAAGAACGGTAACGATATATGTGAGCGCTGATGCCAACAAATGTAATTTAGAGTAGGCTGTAACATGCCCCGCACGAAAATTTATCAAAGGCGTAACCTTTACGTCTGCACAAAATTTCCGATGCAAAAAGACTAATTGTATACTATTATATCATTAAGAATAAGTGGCAGGTCCTTCTGTTAGGACTTAAGTTTTATATTTCTTCGAATTTTGGATTTCTATTTTTCGGGGATTTATTAAATATCTAGTAGAGCGTTGGGGGACGTCTTAGGGCGCCTAGTGCACTTTTCCCCCAACGTTGTTCCTTATAATAGTCTCTGATTTTTCCTGATTTATACAACTTTTTGGTGGCTGCTCACACCTCTAGCAAATTACTTGGTGGCGGCTTACACCCCTACCAACTTTTTTAAACGCGGCTCACACTTCTACCAATTTGTTTTTGGTGGCGGCTAACATCTCTACCAACTTTTTTAAACGCGGCTCACAACTTCACCAACTTTTTTGAACGCGGCTCACACGTTCACAAACTTTTTTGCTGGCGGGTCACACCTTCACCAACATTTTTGGTGGTGGCTCACACTTTCCCAAAATCGCCATAACATTCTCTATAGCTCTGCCCTTGGACCCAAACTTGTATCTCTTATGCTTCCCGACATTATCTCCCTGTTTGTGGGCGAGGCTGGACAAAGTGCGCTCATTTCAATTACTAAATTATGAAACTTTTTGTTAGCTGGTAAATTGAACGATAATATTTGCGAATTACTCTATGGGGCCTCACTATGTGACCTGGTAAAGAAAAATGGTGGCATTCGCCCGATAGCATTCGGCACAACGATCGGAAGATTAACCTCAAAAATCGCTTGTTTTTCTGTGAAAATCGATAATTGGGTTCGGTACGAAATTTGGCAGTGAAGGTGCTGTACATACCACTAGATCATATTTACGACACCCAAGAAATGCATTAAAGGTGGCTTTGAACGTTGATGTTCAGAATGCTTTCAATAGTGTTGAAAGAGGTGTTATGCTAGCCGAAATCGAACACAAAACATCACAACTTTATCATTATCTTTGCCAATGCTACTTAAAACCTTCGTTCCTTGCATTTGGAGAAAAGATTATTTCGTCGAAAGTCGGAATCGGAACCCAGCAAGGTGATCCAGCAGGCCCTTTAATCTTCAGTATTTCGATACATCCATTGGTTTCACAACTAAACTCCGAATTAAACATTTGGTACCTGGACGATGGAACACTCGGTGACTATAAATTGTCCTTGAAATGTACTGGTATGTTACATGTTGTGTGTTAAGTGAAATTTAATACTATTTTCTGAGGATATAAATTCCCAATGATGCTATGCTCAAATTTGTCCATACGATTTCACCCATAGTATTAACAAAACAAAGCATTTCTAACTTATCAATATAATTGTAGAGACTGAACTTGGATTTGATTTGATTCATTCTCAGTCATGTGATTGGTTTGCTAATTTTTATTGACGAACCCACTTTTTCCAACAACGTTATTATGGTTGTTCACGTGACACAGAAAAAAAGCAAATACGAACAAAGCACATTTTGCTAAATTTCTCTTATATGCCAATCCCAGTATCGTGCGTTCGTAGTATAAAAAAGTATTCTGCAAAGTTAAGATTCCAGTTCAAATTCTTTCTCTATTCTTTGTTGAAAAATTGGATAAAATGTGAATAATGAACAGAAAATAATGAAAATTTTCGAATAAGTCCTCAAGATTATTAAATTACGTTAGGGTATTTTTGCATGTTATTTTTAAATGATAAAGAAAAGTTCTACACAAAAGGATATTGTATCAGATAGATGCTGCGTATAGAATATTTTTTGTGTAGATCATTTAATCGAATTTTTAACAATCGTCACATACATTCACATTGGTGTAGTACATACAAACTGAACTTCAGTGTTCACAATCACATTCGTACAATGATTTTCAAATACATGTTGATCTACGCTTTGATTTATCTCAATAAATATCCTTCTTAACCCTTTCTAGTCTGTTGGTAATTATACATCCCAAGTGCTTTTTTTGCCAATAGAAAAAATATTTTGAGGCAGAAAATTTAATGAACTGACCAGCCGAGAGACGACTGTGGCCATATGCATTTTCTCTCTATGAAAAAACGTTCTGTATTTGAAAATGTACAGAAAATATTGTAATACATCCAGAATTGAGCGCCAACCGATTTCAAAATGGCTGGCGACCCAAATACTGTCTGACATTTATATCTGATTTCCTTCGGAAAATTCAGCAACGAAAGGGTTAATGCACAGTGTCTACTCTTTGTGAATTTTGTGCATTTTGTAAAATTTTGTGAAATTTGAGTGAAGTTTTGTGAAATCAAATTTGAGTTTGAAAAATACCGGGAATGTTATTTGAAACAAAAGATTGTTCTACAGTACATGCCAAAAACGCACCGATTCTTTATACATTCATTTTATTAGCAAACAAACAAGCAACAAACTAGGAAAAAACGACCGCCAAAGAGTTTGCCGCTTGCTACTTTTCACACAATTCATCCGAAATATTGCAGAAATCGTACAATGGAGCTCTAAATAGAACTTCTTGGGTCTAAATTAGAGGATTTGTAACTGATGATCTGAAGTAGTTTTCATTTCGTATTTGTTTGGAGTTCTTAGGAAAACGTATAAACAAACATATTTAAAAATAATTTATAAAATAAACGGCACATTTTCGAGACATGTTGTAGAACGATTTTTTTCTCAGAGAAATGTTCTTTATCAAAATATGTGAATTTTTGTGAATGAGGTTAGACGATTTCTTTTCAGAAAATGGGGATTGTTATTTGGAATAAAAAACTGTTCTACGGTACACACCGAAAATGCACCGTTTTCTTTAAATAATTGATTTAACTTCAACAAATAACAACAAACTAACATCAAAGAAGCAACAAACAGTTTGCCTGCCGCTTCTTAGAACAAGTCTAGATGATTTCTGAACGGTTATTGTTTGATTTTTAGTAGGTTTCATTTTGTGCTTGTTTGTTGTTTTGTTTGCTGTAGCTCTGTTTTTTGCGGTTTAAATAAATTATATAAAAATAACAGCACATTTTCGAGGCGTACTGTAGAACAATATTTTGCGCAGAATAATGTTCTGCATCGATTAAAAATAAGTTGACCAAAATCGAACCGAACATTTTTCGAAAATTTTATGAATTTCTATTAATTTCTTGTGAACTGTAGGTATTTTTCTAAAATTTTGTAAAATTTTGAGAATTTGTTTTTGTTCTAACTAAATCGTACATTATGTGAGAATGCAAATAATACATTTAGTAAATAAATTAGATAAAAAGAAAAACGGAAAATCAAGATCATCAGCAATTAATCTGCAAAACAGAATATTGATTTTAGATTTAAATCAATATTGGGGCGAGACTTTGTTCTTCCAACTCTTCCCCCATCTTCGAAGATACCTCAGAACCGCTTTTGTTGATCATGTTTTAATAAAAAACATATTTAGGAATTTTTGTGAATTAGACACTGAATTTGTAACGTAAATTTATTGTGACAAAGAAAACCCTATAAGTTTGACCATCTTGTGAAATTTTAAGAAAACGTTCTACATTCGGCCTAGAAAGGTTTCCTTTCTTCAGACAAATATGAGTCATAACCTAGTGTCTAAAAATGATCTTGATCTATTTATTCGTGCATCCAACAAGCTATAGCCGACTATTGAAAGTAATTCTGTGTTATGGTCTTACTTCACATATGCAAATTATCTTGTACACAAAAACACTACTTACTCACTTTTTAAATTTAAAATTGTACTAACTTGGTAGTAATGTGGTTACATCACTAATAAACGAAATTCAATCAACAAAGTGACCGCTAAAACTCAATACCGATACGAACAAAACAATAGCAGCTCTACAAATTGAACTTGAAAGGTGAAGAAAGTAATATAAAACTTTTCATTGACAACGATTGCATGTTTCACCCATACTTAAGTCTATTTTCTTCAAAGTCACTCCTCCTGTCTTTATTTATCAGCTCTCTAGTTCATATTAATATGTCCAAGAACCGAAACTAACAATAACGTGAGAGGAATTTGAAGGTTTGACGTTGTTTTAACACTAGGAGACACTAGAAAAACTGACAAAAATAGGAATTTTACAATCTACAGAAGAAAATAATTAACAAATTGAGGTACTTGTCTGATTACAGCCATATTCGTGTCTCTTACTTTTTACAATTTGTTAAGCAATTAGAAAATTTGGCGGAGACTCTATGGGGAAATGTTAAGAAAATATTATTCCTAATTATTCCTAGTTGGGCGAAAGGAACAGAAAATCGATTTAATTCCACATCTAGTAAGTAAAATGTATGATTAATTATCGAACAATTTTATTAGTTTCTTTTGAGTTCATGCAATTTATGGCATTTATGAAGCATTTATTATGCTTATATGTTACAAGTACTACAACACATTTCAAACACATATCGCAAGTTATATCAAAAGTAATGCCATAAGTAGAAATAAGCCTAAAAGAAATTGTAGTAAAAAAAAATTAAAAAATGTCAGCACAGCAATATACCCACGAAGTATTAAGTATGTTTTAAACAAACAAAACTTATCGTGTGAACTCAATTTCATGGAAGATGTTTGTGTAAACAATATGAAATTTAATATTATTTCCTTGCATTTTTAAAGAGAGTGAAGATTATATTTGTACATTTGAGCTGTGAATTATAATTTACAATAATTTTCGATGTTAATTTTGAAAGTAATAATATTCACCACTCCTAGGAATGCTATTGTTAAATAAGAGGAGATGCGCAAAGAATTAGTCAATGCAAATAAATCCATTTAATTTAGGTCTATAAATTCCGGATTACGAAAACGTTGTTGTCGAAATTCTATTTAACCAAAATTATTTTCAAACTTTATCAACTATAAACCATACTAACTAAATCGAATCGAATAAATCGTAATTTTAGAAATGTAATTTTGAAACTGATTTTTCCAAACGTTTTTATTGAAAGAATCAAGATTTTATAAAAAAGGGTACACTGAGCCAAAAATAAATAAAGACATTTT
>JANVCI010205211.1:0-10211 GCA_026413465.1 Trichosia splendens | reverse complement strand
TATGTCACGCAAAAAAGTGACATAAGAATTATGTCATTCGCATGAGGGGAGGGGGTGACCAGAAACATATTTTCCCCGAGTGACTTAAAATGACATAAGGCCGTCTAGGGGGGGTGGGGGTCCAAAATCGACCTTTTTCTGGTGACTCACTTTATGGAAGCTCCCTTATATGTTCTTCACTGATACCACTGATACCAATCATCAGCAGTGTTTCAATCGTCTCAACTGTCAGACAGTTATCATATGTCAAATTAATGACTTTTCTATTGCAAACATAACCTTAATTTCTCAATGAATTCAACAAAGAGTCTCGAACAGATTACGTAGTAGTATTTATTAAATTAATTATAATTTCATTTTACATAAAACCGTCACAGTTGTGTTGTGAAAATCTGTAATAGTTTAGTGCCTCCGCAAGGGATTGGATTTTTATACGAATATAAAATGAGCTTTCTATTGTAAGTTGAAAAATCATTTATTTTTGTAATAAAAATAATGTCAAGAGTTGTCGAGTATAGTTACGATGTTATGATGATGGCTGGTCATTAAATTGGTCATTGTTTTGTTTGAATATAAGAGCGGATCGCATATGTCATGAATTATATTCGAAAATTTTCCTACAGACAAGTTGCACGTTTGTAGAAATTGATTTTATTTTTTTCTCATTTAAGTGGTTCGAGGTCCAGTAAAACATTTAAACCGAAAAAAAATATACCTGAAGGAACACACCAATATGATTTGATGAAACATGCAGCAGCTACATTAGGTTCTGGTAATTTACGAAATGCGGTTGCACTACCTGATGGCGAAGATCTTAATGAATGGGTTGCCGTTAACAGTAAGTGATAATCGTCTTTATAATGGTTCATTTTTAATGTGTTTGATCCTTTGATAGCTGTTGACTTTTTCAATCAAATCAACATGCTGTACGGAACAATAACAGAATTCTGTACCGAAGACAGTTGTAGCATCATGTCAGCTGGACCAAAATATGAATACCATTGGGCTGATGGACAAACGGTTAAGAAACCAATAAAATGCAGTGCACCAAAGTACATTGATTACTTAATGACTTGGGTGCAAGATCAATTAGACGATGAACAATTATTTCCATCAAAGATTGGTGTTCCGTTTCCCAAGAATTTCCTAACCATTGCCAAGACAATATTGAAACGATTGTTTCGAGTTTATGCACACATATATCATCAACATTTTCAAGAAGTGGTACGATTAGGCGAAGAAGCCCATCTGAATACATCATTCAAGCATTTCATTTATTTTGTACAAGAATTCAATTTAATTGATCGAAGGGAATTGGCACCATTGCAAGAATTAATTGAGAAACTAACGGGAAAAGACGATCGATCGATTTAAGGTATGAACGTTGTGAGAAAAGACGTTTTTTTTATTCAAATTTTTTTATGATTTTAAGACACATACAAGTGCAAAGTTTAGTTTCTAATTGATTCCGTGCAAATGAGGTTTTAGATTTTTAGAATGACGAGGACGAATTGCCCAAAACTCTATTCAAATTTTATGTTATTTTCTAAGTTAAACATCTTCCGAAGAACATAAAATCTTCGATAGACTTTTTACTGCCGCTGATAGTTTTAGCTTAACTTTTAACACCTCGTTTTTTATTGTGCATTTATGTTCGAAATTGAGGCCATAAGACTAATACTCAGAAGCAATGCTGAATTCGAAAAGTTGTATTTTGAAAGACATAAAACGAAAATCTTTATTTTTAACATCCACATGTATTTTTCACTTACAAGACTCTGCACCACATGTCAAACGTATTGTCAACCCTGATTTAATCATTCATTTGCGGGTGGAGTTTTTGAAATGCTGGTTAGAAACACGTAAACCACTTGTCATTTAGATTAGGATTTGATGAATTAAGGTCCAATTGTTTGGCCTTACTCAACCGGGCGCTACAACCAGCGTCTCTTGGTTTTGGCCTCCTCCAGCAGGTTTCTCCAATCATTGCTACTCATCGCCAACGATCTCCAATCAGTCACTCCGACTCAACAGCATCCTTCCTGGCCGCCTCATTACATCCTGAAGGGTCGTTCTGGTGAGCGGTTTTCGTTCATCGGTTGCACGTGACCGAGCCAACTAAGTCTATTTATCTTGACGACAGCGACTATATTAGGCTCTTTATATAGCTCGTAGAGTTCGTGATTGAATCTCCTTCGTCAAACATTTCCATTCTTGACGGTACCGAAAATGTTCCGAAAAATTCTTCTCTCAAACTCTCTCATAGACTGTTCGTCCTGGGTCTTGTACCACGCTTCCGATTCCGATCCGAACTGGCCTTACCAACGATCAATATAACTTTCTGTTTTAGACTGAGATGGAGCGTTTTTCATTTAAAAAGTTTTTGAAGATAGATGTTGAGATGTTGAGTAACTTCTGTTGCCAAGTGTTGTTAGCTAGTTATTTGTTGTCTACTAGGTATTTATCATACATACTAGTCGTAATTAGGCTGCATAGGTGGATCCCTTTTACAACATACTTGAGTTTGACTTTATATAATACAAATTAATGAAATTTCTTTAAATTGATTGAATTTTGTCACAATTTGTTCTTGCTTTTCTGTTGATTCTTACGACATACTAGGAAATTCTGTTGGATTGTCTACTTACATCGCTGAGTTTACATTGTTCATGAATAAATATTAATTTGTTGAATATCAAATTCTAAACATGTAACGAAACGAGAGGCTACCACATCCATCAGTTGTAGTTGAGTTCGTCAGTGCTGTACAATCTGTTAGCCAGCGTTCGGTTGATGTGCTTATTGTATATTATCGAGTGGAAATTAGCGAAAGTTAGTAATTTGTGATTTTAACCTCTGAGAACGATGGGTTTGAGAAGCTGATTAAAGGATGAAGATGTGTTTCGTCCACTTCGCTGCACCGATGAAGTCTGTTAAATTACTTCGAGAACAGTTCAGGAGGTAATTTATATTTTTCTTCTTAGGGACTGTGATACGATATTTGCATGTACGGAAGTGGTTAGGTTGTACCAAATATTATTGAGGATTTTCGGTGTAGGTTACTCTGATGATTGATCTTTGTTTTAAATACAGGAGTCCAATGACGGATCCAAGGTCGTGCTATCCCAATCAGTGCGTTGTGGGATAATAATTTGAAAATTCTTCTTGAAATTGTATTGTGGCAGACATTTGTCTGTTGGCGTTAGTAATTCCGGAATTTTTGTTTAGGATCGCTGTATGACCTATAGCATAGTCCTTCCAGCGGTTTTTTATCTTCACCCTTAAAGAGGTTGTAATAAGTCCTTGCTCAATATGAGTATCAATAGGTGTGATTAATATTTTCAAAGTTTGCACGCAGCAGGCGTGGAGGTAAAAAAAAAATGCCTCAGAAATTTTACTCTTGGATTTTCAGTGTCCGGAATTCTGCGTCCCACTTTATTCCCCTTCCGGATTTTCTCTTACCCAGATTTTGATCTTCCGGATTTCATCCTTGTCCGGATTTGTTCCTTCCGGATTTTGTTCGTCCGGATTTTGGCCATCCGGATTCTGGGCGGCAGCCAGGTGGTGGCAAAACGTCGCTTTGTAGACAACCTCTATTTACTTCACGTGATTTGCATAGATCTTTGTCTTGGACCTGCACCATTCTACTATAGAAAATCTTATCAATCCATCTTCCGACAGTTTGATCGACTCCGAAGGTTTGGCCTTGCTAACTGATTGAAAACTTATTTTATTCAACGCTTGTTCGACGTCTAGAAAGGCGCCTAGCGCTAGGAATTTTTGGTGAAGTGCTTTCTCAATGGTTAAAAATGTGCTGTGGATTGCTGACTCTGTTTAGTTTTCTGCAATATAGGAATGTTGTTTGGGATGCAGAGGTTTCGCTTTTAGGGGACCGTCTCTAATGTATCCATCAATCACTCTTTCCATTATTTTTAGGAAGAATGCCGACTGTAACTCTCCTTCGAATTTCTTCACTATTATCGCCATTTACCTGCGATCCAAGGTAAACAAAGCTTTCAACCGTTCCAAATTTTTTTTCCGTTTACGTGTAAAGTGGGTTACTTGGTAAACCCATAGTGTTTATATGTTTATTGAGACCATAATGGCACTTCAGAATCCAATTGGCTTGTATGATTTTGAGACGGTTAACTGCAAGAATATGTTTTTCATTCCTAGTGCAAAGAGAAATATTATTTCTAGCCTGCCTGTTAAGGAAAACGTAGACTCTAATTCTAGCTTCTGGTCCCATGATTGAGTGTTTAGGCTTTCATTAGCCAGTTAAATCAAAGAATTTTTAACAATTTTTTTTATGCAGTAAAATGTAGCGTTCAGTAGCGGCGCTACTTCAAATAAGTAGTAAGTACACCCTTGCAAACTACACAAAGATATTGATAGGAGTTTGAGCAGCAAACCAGGCTCGATATCAGAAGTAGTTGACAGCATTAGCTTCCACATTACACTGTCGTCAAATGATATGTCTATTACACAACTATTTGAGATTCATAAGCATCAGCATTTTGAAAGTAAATTTAATATCATCGAAACTATGACTTCGATATATTTTCTCAGGCCAATCGAACACATCAATTTTCAGGTGACTGAGACAATAGTAGAATGTTTGATTATATATACTCGCCCTCTTTAAGACGCATTTTTTATATTTTTTACTGACTAACAACGATTACCAAATAATCGCTCGTTCCTTGAGTGAACTATTTCTTAGAACATTCATATCCCTAGGCTTAAAAAATCTCCTTTTTTATATTATTTATTTTTTGGTTTTTTCTATTATTTTATTCTAACCTTAAGATGTGAAAAAGAAATTTTTTTTGAGACGACACATGCTATTTTATGCTTAACTCTAGGTAGAATAGATTATTAATGTTATTGTTTGTTCTTCCTTCAAAAAAAAACTAAGTTATGGCTATCAATGGTCGTTTTTATTATATCTATGCAATATGAATACCAAAATAAGTCTTTATAACAAATTTACCATCTTAACCAAGCTATTGATGATTTGGTATTGAATTGAACTGATATGTTTTCTGGTCATATATAATATTTGCATAAAATCCTACGTGGAAAGCAGTATCTTGGTAGTTCCTATTTTAGGGATTTTTCCTCAAATCAGCATAAGTTAAGATTTTCATCCCACTTTCGCTTCATTTATATGTTATTTCAGATCAATTTTGGTGAATTCCCTTTTAGTTAAGTTTATTCGCGACCACTTACTGTTAAGTTTGGGTGATTCGTTGTAGCATATTTGGTGAACTAGAACGGTGACATAGTATGACAACGGATGGATGGAGTAATGGTAGAGTCGTTGCTTTACACCCAGAGAAGACTTCAGTTCGAATCCCGAGTGTGTGACACGAAATTTTATTTGTGTGTTGACGCAATATAACAATATACAAATCCTATTTGCTTTACTACCGTTAAAGTGGTGTTGACGATTAGGCGCGGTTTAGAATTTATGTTAAGCATGTTATCCGCAATTCCTATTCCCAATCTCCTACTATTCCCATAGATGATGTTCGAAGACGTTCCTGGACCAGCAATATTTGTGGCTATAATAATAGTAGTAGTGTATGGTATTGTTCAGCCAGGAGCACATATTTTAAATGACCGATTCGGCGACCAGGATTGCTATAGCTAATACAGATATGGAGACACTAGTGCAGATAGATATAGATCGATCTTGTTATGCAGTAGCTAATGTAGGTATTCATTCATTAGGAACCACATGCTCAACGTGAATTCCGAACCACCTCTTCAAAGTATTGCAACTCGGAAGGATTTTGTAACTATTGTGGCTTAGCATCTACAGAAATACTAATTTACAATCGCAACCGCAGATCTTCTCTGCCTGAAGATAGGTTCAGATATTATATACACAAAGTCATCTTTTTTTTATTAAAGCTAAGCGCATTACATATATAATGCATAATACATGCACATAGGCCTCATTAGGGCCCATTGTGCTGACCTATAATTAGTGTTGTGTTTGTATGGTAGAGGCTCTAGTCGAGTTTAGTTTGTGGTGAATTTCCCAGTACTCATTATATAGTTTGATACATCTGCAGGGTGCAGGAATTTCATTCTATTGTTAATCGTGAAGTCTCCAAGATGCCTGTGTCTGGATGTGATAAATGCGGGCAGTGGCAAAGGTAGTGTTCCGCCATATCCTCTGGATCTCCAGATAGGGTGTAGCAGTTCCGCTAAGTAGATAGATCAAAGCACCCAAGTGGAATTGATAATTCTATTTTTGGATTCTCACAATAGACTCCAGCTCCTGCCGAATTGTTTAAAAAGTAACCATCCGTATAGAAAGTGAGACCTTCTTTAGGGGGACATCCATAAAGGGCGTCCACACGATTTTCGGTATTTTTGACCCCCTCTCCCTCTTGTCCGCTTTCGTCGCACTTCGTCGAACCCCTCCTTGTGTGGACGTCACAAATTTTTAACCCCCCCCCCCTTTGAGAAAAAATTGAAAAATGTGCCACAAACCGAGAAAACTGTCTGTTGCGAAAAGATTTGCATTTTCTTAAACAAAAAAACGTTTCGGAAAGACCATATATGAACTTGAACAACAGTGTTCATTATGTCTGTCGATAAAAACGCCATTGTATGCACGTAAATATTACAACATTAGAAATATCGAAGTACTACATAGATAAATTAAATCTTTGTTTAATCGAATCATTGGTGTTTACCAATTTCGTCATCAGATTGAAGTTTCTAACGAAGTATTTTCTTTATTTTTTGGATCTACATTCGAATGCGTCAGAAGAATTTAAAAAAAAATCTTGACAATGCACAATGGCCTATTAAAAAATCCTCAGTTACTCTAACGGGCAGATCACTTTACTTTTCACTTTAATCAGACATTGCCTTAATTCGACTTGTTGCCATCGTTAATCCATTTGCGTTGAGTCAATACTGTTTCTTCCTTAATTTTTATGTACTTCAAAAATTATCTATTTGTAGACGTCACGCTTGAACGAAACCCCCTCCCCTCATGTCACACTCCGTCACGCTTGATCGAACCCCCTCCACCCTCTCGTGTGGACGTCCTTTAAGGATGGCCCCTAGGTGTTAGAGAGCCATTAGTCCAGTCTTCTCGATTTGCCATGATGATTTTAAATTTTTTGTTGAATTTGTATTCAGGGACAATGTAGTCAGATGTCATATTAAGGCAGGCTGTTTGATAACCGAACTAAAACCAGATGGATGAGTGACCATCGTTAAGGAACCTTAGGTTTGTGTTTCTAGTCAGGCGACTGTGCGTTATAGTAGCTTCCGGTTCAATTAGAATATGAATTGGAGCAAGATACAATATCACCTCCATGGCTGCTGTTGGTGTAGAGCGCCAGGCGCCTGTAATGGCTCTACATGCCAGGTTTTGGAGTTTATTCAGCTTGTCTGTTACAATCGTGCGAGAAACCAATGTTTTTTAAAATCAGCGGACCCGACTCAAATTAGACCACCATAGGTCATTGTATGGTTCAAAGGAAAGTTTAATAGATCAATATAGGTCTTACGATCGATGTGTAAATCCAATAGAGGACCTGAGGCCCCATCATTTACCATAGGCCTAACGACACTGATATAGAGCTGTTGTGGGTTTCTGAATCCTGTGGTCTAAGTTTAATCAGCTGGTAATACGATTTATTGCAGATCGATGTTGCCGGAAAAAATGTTCGGTTTCCGATTTTCGGTTCTCAGAAAAATGAAAAAAGGTTCGGGTTTCGAGGGCAGGGCCGTAGCCAGGATGTTTCGCCAGGGGATTCGCGAGGTCAAAAAAAATTTTTTTTATATAAGCAAAATGAAAAAAATTCCCTTTTCTTGAACATCTCAGGGATCCCCTGGCACCCTCCTAGCTACGGCCCTGTTCGAGGGGTTTGGTTTTCTGAAAAACTAAAATGGTTTGGGTTCAAGGCTAGCGTTCTCTGAAAAGTTCGGAATTCGGGGGTTCAAATCGGATTCCGATAATGTGACACAACTTAGTTTGTCAGGTCTGTGATCTAAATATTTTGTATTTTTTTGAATTCACTTTTGAATCGTTGAAATTCAGCTAAAAATTGTTCGGTTCTCTAGAAAAATAATTTGTGGTTTGGTCTGGGGGTTTGGTTTGGGGTTCGGTTTGGGGGATTGGTTTGGGGTTCGGTTTGGGTTCGGTAATTAAATGTTGGGCTGACAATAATCCAAGTTATAATTCTCGAGAGTCATATTTCTCAAAAGTTTATGACTGGTGGCGTAATCGATGACGTCACATGATTTAAGCTTAAACCTTGTAGAGAACGGAGCTTACCGTTTTACCGTGCGGTTACAATTTTGTTGTTGTGCTTCCAATATACACCCAAATTGGCATCAAGTGACATGACTGAATTACTTCACAGGAAAATGTCACCCCACTCCGTATTGTTGTCTCAACCGAGTGTTTACACACCTTGGGAATAGGTGGACTGAGGTAATATCCATTCAACTGTTGGAGAACTAGGGTATAGGAAACAAACTCAGGCTGCCCCACAGTTTTTTTTTTTTTGCTTTTCTCTAAAATTATAACAGAAACATAAATTATGGAGAATTTCATATTTGCATTTTCCAAACACGAAGTCTTCCGATAATTTCTATTTAAACAATGTAGTTATTTTCCAATCCAACCCTTTTAAATCAAATTGATGATCTCTGAGCTTCCCTCTAATATATCTCTCTACACTCAACTTATATGTAACTTATATATAAGACACTAAATATGTCGACTAAAAGAATTCAACTTCGAATACTGGAACGTCTCCAACAGCAAAATATTTTCCAATGATTAAAGACTTTGCTTACATTTTTAATATTAAATTGATCTTTTCCCATGTTTTGTTTACGTTAAACGATTTCATACAACATCCTCCTCTTTGTTACAAAACTTTATATAGGTTGACATAGAAAAGGGGTTGTTTTAAAGCATCAACTATTATATATCGAAAGTAATACAACGTGAAAGATTTTTCGTTTCATTGTTTGGTAAGGTCGAATTGAGAAAAACCGAAAATCGTTTAACAAAATCGAATGCTTTTGCAAGCTATTTCTTCGATTTATTTTCTAAGATGGAAAATTGCTTTGTAGTTTTGTAATAAATAAATGGAGGAAGTTGTTACAGTAATTGAGAGCATAAATTGTGTGACATAACACTGGGTTGAAAAGGTGAAAATTGGTGTGATGTTAAAAGGAATTCTGTGTTTTGTTGAATAAACGTTGTGGCATAAATTTTTAAAACAAATACAAAACAATTTAGTTTGAAACACGATAAATTTATTCCGTTTCTTTCGCCTTAATGAACAAACCCCAAAAAAAAAAGAAAAAATATATTTCCCAGAATAATAAATGAACAATGAGCACACATAAAAAATCATGTACTTGCTTTGGGTTTTGCGTTCATGGCGGCTCAATATTACGGTTATGAATGGGTGAACCTTGGCTCGGTTGAACGGTGTTAAAATGATGCTTGGAATAATAATTCAAACATTTTTCGACCAAATACGCGAGGTATTCATATTGTTGTTCATATCTCATTTGCGTTGTTGTTGTTTTACATATAAAAATACATAAATTTTCCCTGGCTAACCCTCTGTTATACGTATATGAAGAGCTAAAAAATGTTTTATTTTGTTCTTTTTTTAACTGTACGACTTCATAAGGGAACGAATTATTATGATGATGATTGCCATGATGCATGATGCTTTCGAGATATATTTTGAATTCCAATGCAAATGCGAAAAATTCCTTTTTTAATGTATTTCCCAGTTGGTGTTTATTCTTGTTACGAGATGTAAATTGACGTAGTTACATCGTCGAAACAAACAAAAAAATTTAAACAAAAACACAGAACAGCAGTCATTTACAGATATGTAACGAGATAATAATGTACAAAATGAATAATAAATGAAATTAGCGAAGTATTACACTAACGATGCTTCAACGTAGTTATACATACGGATTTCGTTTTTTTTTATAAAAAATAAAGTAACAATTCTAACTAGAGCTGTGGGCTGCATCAATTTACCGAAAACTATCGTTTCAGTCCTTCGAATTTTTTGTTTTAATGATGGTATGCCAATTTATGAGATCAATAGCATGGCTCTAGGAAGTAATAACTTCCGGCAAAATAACCCCCAACCAAATAACCCCCAACCAAATAATCCCCAACCAAATACCCC
>JANVCI010205100.1:0-10222 GCA_026413465.1 Trichosia splendens | reverse complement strand
CAAATTTCGGAAGATTTAGATTTTATTGGTGAATATCGTGATGGTTTCATGTTTCTGTTTCTGTTGTTCTAGCATATGGAGGATATGGAGTTGGTATGGTAATAACTGAACATTAAAGGCAAATTCACATTAGAAAATGTCGATATCCTCCATCTGCTCGAACACAAAAGTATGGTTTTTTAAATCAATGTTTAAGTGGTCTAGAAAGAAGACGGTGATGACAGTGGTATGTTTAAATTGTTGTACAATTTTAAATGTCCTGAAAGTGCAGTTGAAGGAAGCACATTGGTCGATAAGTATCCACATTCACGTGTAAACGCAATTTTGATTGTTATGGTAAGCCACTCTGCAGAAGAGCTGCTTAAATAAATGTTTGGCTCTTCAACCCTTTTTGGGTTATAGTCTAGTCATCTCCGCTAGTTTCAGAATTGGTTCGAGACCTTTCAAGACCGGTTGATTTTTACAAGTTCTTCGCTAAACCTTATTGAATAGTTGAAACAAGCAGGAGATCGGATCTAATTTACCAACGTGATCACACAATATTTTTGTCAGTAAATCGTTGAGAATACGAACACCGGATAGTCACAAATCGATCAATCACTGATTTTAAATGAAAAAAGTTCTCATCTTCACCACCGGGATTCGAACGTCCCACTGACACAATATTATTTTAGTCTAAAGCCAAAGCTACTAACCCATTGAGGTAGAAGAACTGTTTGCGTTTGGATAATCAGTTTGAGCGGAGTTGAATATACTTGTTTGTGTAGTTAGAAATTAAAGCATTTGTAGTTAGTCGGCTGTGTACCAACTGAGGACCAGTTTTGTTGTCTTTGTCCTAATACCCGCATAATTGGTGGACCTAACGTAATCTAGGACTAATAGTGATGATAGAATCACGGGCTGAGTATATGAATTCGGAGTCGGAGGAATAGAACTAATCACTTTTCCTCAAAACCGGTTACCAGGTTTTCAAAGCAACGACGCCATAATGAGGGTTTTTATTTGAAAAAGGTTATAAAAGCTGATAAAAATTGCTTCATCAACTCAACAACTTAACAAACAAGTATGTTTCATTGAACAAAAAAAACTATTGTATGGTCGTTGTTCAGTAGAAGAAGAAATCTGTTCATTCACCCAATCAGACACTGTTTCGACCACACGAATAGTGGTAATCAATCATAAATTTTTAAAGGCTTTTCCAAAGAAAAAATCCCTTACTGCAGCCGCTTTTATCGTCGTCCATGCCGGACGGACATTGCATGATTTCTTCGGAACAAGTTGTCCGATTGGGATGATTTTTTTTTCAATAGTAAGTGGTCCAAGGAGTGACCGCTATTGATTTTGGTGAAAATTGTAAAAAGGAGGGACAAAAGAGGAGTGATTTAGGGTATTTTCAGTGTATTTTATCAAATATCTAAAGAAGTATAAGGGATAGTGAGGTATTTTAAGTTACGGTTACCAAATATTTCTTTTTTTAATTACAGGGTAGAGCCAGTAAACGCTAAATAGCCCTTCATTCGGCTTTAGTCGGTCTGAAGTTGTTTCGAAATATCACCTCTTTACAATCTGTCTCATTCATGTAACTATCCTGTAATCGAGGCAATAGAAAGGCTGACTTCAAACAGGAGATGATATTATTCCATTGGATATTATTTCAGTCCGGTGGCAGACTGGTACCAAATCAAAGCTCTGTCATCGATGGTTGAGAAAAAATACAAACAGACAGACAATTGACGAGCAGGTGACGCAACCGAAAATCGTCTGCCGATATATTTTCCGTATATTAGAAGGTGAGGGCACCGTTTGGCATTATTCTCAAAGCTGGACTACAAAACAATACAAAAACCATTTTTAAAACTCTCAGTAGTGTCTGGCAAGCACAAGGAACTTATTTTACTAGAATTTAGAAGCCTAGAACATTTTTTTTAAACGTGAGCGGGGAGTCAGGGACACAACATGAGATCGTAAACAAAATTCCGGGATCTGATGAGATACTCATTTCGAGTTAGCATACAGAAATCACGTGAAAGCCAAAGGAAACCAAATAAGCAAAAAACAGGATATCACAAAGTTAACCACTCGCATAAAGGTACTATTTTCTTGTCAATGTGTTTGTGAATTTTTTGACATTTGAACTCTATTCTTGTAGTACCTCTATGGTGTGCGCTCTCAGTCGAAAAGTTTATTTTTTTGATTTTTAAAATTCTTGTTCTTTTCTTATCAAATAATGAACAAAACAAAGCACATTTGTGCAAAGGATAGGGAACATAGGTTTTGGTATTTGAATGGCTCATAAACTGACAAAATTAATTTATTTATTTTTTTGGTCTCCAATAATTGCGAATCAAATGAAAGGAATTTCAGTTGATGTGGAAAGTATTTTCCAGCACATTCCTTTAATTGATTGATCTTACGAAACATGAAATTACTCTGCAGATTTCAATTTCTTAGATTCAAAAATTTTAAATGGATTATTTGACACTTGCACGTTTCATTGTATGTCTTAGAATTTCTTAAATTTTCTAATAATCTTAACGAAAGCATTTAAAATGGTAATTGTGATTGATCTTTTGGTATCTCTTTTTTTTTTAACAAAATTTCTCACCGTCATTCCTCTGATTTGTAACTCGTTATTAAATTTGATTTTTAAACTTATAATTCGCTGAGTTGTAATGGTAACGTAATGTTGAATTGATTATCTAAGTTGTTTACGATTGGGCTTTATTCGTTCAAATCATGAATATGAAGTTCAATGTAATTTATATAGCGGGTAGCGAATGTACAATTTAAACGATGATGACCTGTAATTTATGAAAGACAAAATTTTACTTCAATCAAAACAATGTTTAAGTCTTACCTCGTTTAAGATGATTTTGACTATAGTGGTGACAATTTGGTGTGAACACGAATTAACAAAAGAATTAATGGGGATTAAATAAGATCATTGATGAAAAATTGTCAGAAATTATTTTCGCTTGGCGTGTAACATTTCCATAAGCAGTGTCTGTGTGGGTGCACTTCCAGCACAATGTTTCAGGTAGAGATGTTCTTCACCACGTGCGGCCATTGTGTGGATTTCAGGTATAATACTGAGCAACTTACTAAATTTATCCTGAAAATTTGTGATTTAATTTTCATTGATATGTGGAAGAGGTGAAAACAGAGCAAGAGGTGAAATTAATTAACTTACTGTAACAGATGGATAACATGTCAATGTATAATCTAATAAAGCAGCCTGGACATTTTCGTAACCTTCCAGTACGGTTTTTCTATTTGTTATTCCTCGTACTTCCGCAAAATCTATTAATTTTAATAAAAATACAATAAATATCATATTACAAATCATTTACAATTGGGTCACTGTCATATATCAGATCAACTGATCCTTTAATATGTTTTTAAGTCGGTCATGTTCTAACTAATTGAATAATTGATACGAGGATTTTTAAAAGGAAGAAGTCTACAGCACTTGCGTTGTATAACACCATCGTATTAATTTGTAAGTGTTTGTTATTGCGTACAAGGACCTGCCCACATTGTCGTCACTGGCGAATGCCCCCCAATGTGCTTGTTTCACTTTATGTTTCACGGGAAAAATAAAGATGAACTATGTGGTCTTTGAGACTAGCACGACGAAACGGTCCCTTTAGGATCTTCTAGGATAAACATACTGACGCACTTAGACGAAGTACCTTTTTGTTTGTTTCATGTTTGATTTTCGTTTTAATTTTTTATATTCCGATATTGACATAGGTGGTTTCTTTGAATTTTTTATTAAATTTTTAGACCCATACGGCTTTGTCGGCGGGTCTTATAGTTTTGAGGCGGAGTTCTTAGCATTGCGAATTTCGCGTTGAGGGTATGGGCGCTACATTAGGGCATGCCCAGAGATACAAAAAAAAATGTCCGTCCTCCGGTCCGTCTGTGTACACGATGACTCGAGTAATGTAATTCTTAACCGCTACGGCCGAAACGTGGTCAAATTGGGGATGCCATGGTGTAACACTGAAATATCTCGCAAAGTATAAGTCATAAAGTGGTTATATTTTTGGTGGGAAGACTCAGGGGTTCAACTGAACGGAACCATAGTTAATAGTCACTCGGGAAGTGGTGCAGGGAGGGGGTTGGGACGCACCCGAGTGCCAGGTGATCAAATACTTTTTATTAATATGTTATAGAGGAAGTTTTTGTCAACATTTTTTGTTAATGGAACCATAGTTCCAGTCTCTGAGGTAGTGGGGTCAGAAAGTGGAGTCGGCGGAGACCGGAAGTGACCCAAAATGGTGGCCAATTTTTTTTATTATATACATCGATAGGTTTTTGCTTGGGGAGTAATTTGATGAATAGAAAGTGGGGTCGGCGGAGACCGGAAGTGACCCAAAATGGCGGCCTAAATTTTTTTATCGCGTATATCGATAGGTTTTTGCTTGGGGAGTAATTTGATGAATAGAAAGTGGGGTCGACGGAGAGCGGAAGTGAAACAAAATGGCGGATAAAAATGTTTTATTGAATATATCGATAGGTCTTTGTGTTAGTTTGTGTATGTTTGTGATTGTGTGAATGAAGCAAAAACAAAAATTTTTACGGTCCATTTTGGTCTATCACCGACCATGACAAGGTTTAAATCTTAATGGTTGAGAAGAATGAAATAACTGCAAAGTAGAAGAATCTTGGAAGTCAGTGACCGTGTCTCAATAGGTCTGCCATGCTATATTGGAAGTTAATGATCATATTTTGAGAAACTAGGCGTAGCTCGTTGGAATCGTCACCAAGATGCTAAGATGCTCGAATGGAATTCTCATGAACACTAGAGCACTGAGAAATGAAGCATTACTATGGATGGTTTACCGCATTGGAGGAACGCGAGTGATCTTCGTCTGATCGTTTGATTTTCACTCGGAGTCGTAATTTGGCAGACTAAAGCTAGTTAACCCCCTTTTTTAGTGGAAAATATTTTATTCTTTTCGATGTAATTGACACAAACAGTTGCTTAATTTTTGTTCCTCTAATTTCATTGTCGACTCTTGGCCGTTTCATGAGAGGACTTGTAGTCTCAGTGTCGAGATATTTATTGTCGTTCAGATATGTTTCTCTAATAAAATTGATGATCAAGAATGACGATTTAAGAAAAAAAATTGCCCTTAGAACCTCCAACGCTAGATACTTATTACCAGTCTCAAAATTACCCCTTCCCTTAGGGTGCTGGGCACCGAAACTACACTGAAAGTTTCATTGTTAAGTTTTGCATTCTCAGCGATGGGGAGTCATTGAAACTAAAAAAAATTCAAATCCCCAGGAATTGGCAAGTACGGTGGTCAGGCATTATGAAGTGTAATGCATGAGCTCTCTGCAAATTTGGAATAGTGAGGAATTACCGGAGGAATGGAAAAATGTAATTATCTGTCCGATGTATAAGAAAGGCGACAAGTTAGAGTGTAAGAATTAATTGTTCTGCTGACTATCGTGTACAAGGTTTACCCATATTCGGAATCTACCAGTGTGGGTTCCGTGTGGGTCGACATACAACGTACCAGCTGTTTAACGTCAAATAGATTATGGAGAAGTGTAAGGAGCAAAGCAGCGTATGACAGCGTTGGACGGAAACAGCTATGGAGATCAATGGAAGCGTTTGAAATCCCGCAGAAATTAATCTAGCTGATCAAGATGACACTGACGAACACAAACTGACGAGTAAGAATCTGGAACAAGCACTCAGAAACTTTCGAAACTTAGAAAGCGTTGCGACAATGACACTCTGCGTTGCGACATGTACACCAGTAGTACAATCTTCACTACGTGCCAATAGATGCATATGACTTGGCACCAACTTGGTCAATTCTTAACAACTTTGAAGTCATAGACACCTTTGCGTACCTTGGATCAGAAGCGAATAGCGACAACAACATCGTGGATAAGATTAAAAGACGTATAACACAGGGCAACAGATGTTATTTTGGTCTTCTGTAACACTGTTGCGGTCTAAAATACTTGCTCGAAAAATAAAGTGCACATTGTACAAGACAATTGATAAGACCTGTGGTTACATCTGGCTCGAGTCGTGTCGCATGACATAAAATGAGGAGCAAATGCTTAACATCTTTGAAAGGAAAATTCTGCGGACTATATTTAAGACGGAAATAGTCAGGTCAAAGTGAACCTATTAAAATGGTTTGGTCATGTACAGAGAATGGACGAAAATTGTGTCCCGAAAAAAGTACTGAAAACCAAAAATTAAGGAAAAAGAAATCCTGGAAGACTAAAAACCCCATGGTTAGACTGAGCTATGGCCAATTTAAACACGTTACGATCACCCAGCTGGGATGAGTTAATTGCAGATAGGTCCGGTTGGAAAATCATGTTGGAGAAGGCTAAGTCCTTTGATGGGTTGTAGTGCTGGTAAAGTAAGTAAGTAAGTAAACTATGGGAGCTAAAACATTTTAGGGTATTGCTTCATTATTAGCGAAGACATTCTCTTAAACTTTACCTGCCGACTCACCGAAATCCGTCAAGAAGTTTCTGATGTATTCGATAACAAGCATTTGGAACATGCAAATTGGACCTGAACTACTAGGTTTGTTTGTTAGTTTATTTTCAGATCGATTAGCAGCTGTTTTTGGCCAATTACAAATCAATCTGGACCACCAGCTTAACGTGACTTCCGAACCACGCCTCTAAAGTATAATAATTCGCTTTTACGATTTATCGGAAGGATTTTGTAAGGTGCTTGATTATTATCTCGCCTAAAGATAGGCTTAGATATTGTGTACACAAATTCATCGAATTTGGGTGAAGTCAAACGAGCCATTCTGTGTATTGTGATCGTTATAGGCACCAAAGACACCGCAACTACCCAACTTATGAAGCTTGAGTGAACACAGGGACGCTACATATTTGCTTTCTATATCGACCCACACTCCTCTTCCCTCGACGACATAGGAGTAATCCATAAATGACGTAATTCTAAACCTTACAAATGTTAATTCGAAAACTCGTAATTGTCAGTTTTTGAGGGTTCTAACTATTACAAATAATAGCGGGGCTTATACTCCCTAATTGGGGGTAAAGCATGTTAGTTATGATAAAAAATGACTGTAATAGTTAATCAGTTGATCCACTTATGAAATGACCCAAAATATGTATGCTTACCTGGATTCAGAAGAAGCAGAAATTTCATACAAATATAATCACCAACATCAAACTTCAATTCTTGTAATTTATTTTGAAGTTCATTGAAGTGATCGGATAGTTGAGGTACACCTAATAAACCTAGACCAAGTAAATCAAATTTTTGGCCATTATGAAGTGTGGTTTCGTCTGGTAAACTATTGTGTATCCGTTGATGCAGATGATCCAATACTAGCATATCCGACCAAGAATTTTGTAATAATTTCATTTGATCATCCACCTAAAATAAATAAATGTTATTTAATTAAAAATATTGATTTTTATTTGTTTGTTATTTAAACACGCTATGTGACATCCAAACTAATAAAAAAATCCGATCTAATTTAGTATTATTGTTTGGAGGACAATTTAAGGATTGTATGGATAATCGTCATTTATAACCAATTTAAATGACATGTCATACACAACATTGTGCCTGAATTATTATAAGTAAAACTCGGTCAGTAGGTCAGTTCTCGCTAAAAACATCATTATTTCTGACGTAGTATACGACTTGCATATAGCACAGTGAGTATAAATATTCTACTAAATTATAAATACATTCAAACTTGTTTATTAGTAGACATGTTGTACAGTACACCCGAGTTGGTATGCACATTGGAGGTATTTCTGTTGTGTATGTTGTATTATCAAAAGTATAAATTTGTTCTTTTGCCAATAAAATTGTTTGTAAAATGGTTTTACAAGACATAAATAAGGATACGAATTTATCCTTTAAATGTGTCCTAAATAATTTGTGGTTTGATGACAGCATCTTTTTTTTTCTCATATTTATACTTTAGATGATTAACTCTGATAGTCTGGAAACCTTTAGCAAAAAATGTATGGGCAAAACAAACATAACTAAAATTGGAATTGCCTTTGGGTAACTTGCCAAAAGTGCCAATCGATCTGACTTGAGGGTTTTGACTTAAATGCAGGGTTTTTTTTTATTCAACGAAAATTTTAAGTTTTTTCATCGAAATAAGCGAAAACGCCATGAATCTGGCCGTCTGTCTGTCTGTCTGCCTGTTTGTATAGAGCAGAACTTGAATAATTCTCAATCGATTTCGACGAACTTTTTTCCATGAAAGGAAATCATAATGGCTAAGACGAATTCGAAGATAGCTGTGCGCTATATATAATAGCTGTGCGCTGCACATAATAGCTGGGCGCTGTATATAATAGCTGTGTGCAGCTTAAATTACACAGATTCACGATAAACTTTTGTGCGCTATTTGAGTCCTAAAGGTAGGGCTCTTCCCTTTTTTTCATTGTAAATCTCTCCGATTTTAATTTGCGGTTTTAATTAACTATTTATCTTTGTTGTGAGTGGAATAAAATTTACATAAATATTTGCTATATTAAAATCAGTGGTAATATTTGACTTGAGACTTCATGAAATCATAGAATTTGAATTTGATACAGCCAGTAGTCAGTAGTAGACAGTCATTTCTCTTTCGCTCGTTGCCTTCATCGTTTTGTGAATTTGGCCAATATACTGGGATTCGTTTTGTGTAATATTGGAATCTTGATTAAGATGAGAACAACTATTTTAGATTTGATTTATAACTCCAGTAGCTTTATCTTGTATGCGTATGCTATTCAGCGGAATTCGCAAATTCTACTCTGTTGCTAAACAGTTTTCATACATACTAACGCATTAAATGAAATAATTTATGTCCTTACTTAGAATATTATTTGTGCTCATCACAGGTTCTGAGGAGTTGCGTTTAAGGGTTAAGGTTGGGGTAGATGGTCAGTGTCTGTCTGTCTGTAGGCCGGATGAGTATAATTATTTAATAATATATTTAGTTCAAGTGCAGTTTGCAGTAGTAACCTGTTTGGCTGTTGAAGGAGACATTCATGTTTCATTATATGGAGGTCTATTTGACAATAATAATATCGTTTCAGAGCTTTGTGTGACAATGAATGCTTTCATTGGTGCAGTTGGTTGGGTTTTGTCGTGTGTCTACTTCTTTACTTCGTTTCAGTGCTGTAATAGCCATTTGATACCAAATTCATTTATTTTTTCATTCAAATTTTCAGTGGACCGGAAAACCAACATTTTTATTTAAAATAATTTTTCTTTTCAGCGTAGTGTTTAATACTGTGACGAGATATTTAACTTAAATAATTCCAATGAATACACAATTCTTATGGAAGTTGACAGTTTTCATTTCAAGACAATATAGCAAACACGAGACTTTTAAGAGATTTGTGAGCTGAGTGACACCGGTTGGGGATTTTAAAAATTGTCTATTTTTGCGTGACATACTTTATGAACCGCGGCTCCCTAGTTCGGGTAATATCTCAGGACAGTGCCTTTTATAAGGACTTTTCACGGAAGAGAAGGGGGCAAATCGGTAGAGACCCCTCTTTTCGCTACGGAGGCCCAAATTTTTTCGCTGGTGGCCCTTAATAACCTTTCTTTGCTAGTATGGTAATTTTTTCGTGTGCTTGGATTTGGAGTCCATTGACAAATTCCCTTAAATTGTGTTTACAGTTTAGCATTTAATGTGCCACAAGCAACATTTTTGAAAGAATCGTCGGTCTTATATGAAAGGAAATAAAACACAGTACAGAAGTTAAACATTGCGATCGAAGCGAGCGATAATATTATGTGGGGCCTGGTGCACCGAATAGAGACGACAACGGGGGATTTTTCGCCCGAGCTTATATGTTATAAAAGGCTCCGTCATGAAGAGACAGAAGTTTGTGCCGAAACACAAAGGTGTAGAAAATGTTATGCATACATTGTATGGTAGTAGGTTCCACCACAAAAGCAAGAAAAAATTCGAAAAGATTCTAAAAGACCGAAAAAATCAGGAAAAATCAAAAACGAGAAAAAACACAAATGGGTCGTACGCCACTCATTTTTTTTTTGGATAAAGATTATTATCGTAAGTAAAAAATTGTTCTACAGCATGCCCCTAAATATAATAGTTTTTTTTATAAAGTTAACTTACTTTAATTTTTTTGTTACTTTTCCGTACTTTTCGACTGTCCGACAGCTGTCCGGCCATATAAAAATGAATTAACAAGTACGGAAAAGTAA
>JANVCI010204989.1:0-10231 GCA_026413465.1 Trichosia splendens | reverse complement strand
AACATCCGTCCCCTCCTTCCTTTTCCTTCGGCCTCCAACGTCCACCTGATAAGTGAATCTCCAACGTCCACCTGATACGTGAACCTCCAACGTCCACCTGATACGTGGCCCTCCAACGGCCCCAAAATTCGGTGTGAAGCAATAATTAAATAACACATTCAGCTTTCCAACATATTATTCATTATATTCCAATGATATCAGCTAACTGCTAAATCCATTCACAATCGGTTCAGTCGGTTCAGTCCGTTCAGTTGATTTAAATTTCATATCTTTTCATTGACTAATAATTTATTTGCGTCGAAACACGACAAAGATTCACGATTTAAATTCAGCGACCGCAAATAATGATTTTCAAATATCAGCAATAGCATCTCCGATTTCCTTAATGAAAAACGAAAAAACACATTCGCGTACTTTCACACCACCTACTATCCCTACTATCAATGGAACTTCGGACATGTTAAAATTTTCTCCCACCTCGAGCTGAGAATAATGAACACTCATTTGGTTGAACCTCAGGCAGGACTTGCAGAAAGTTGACTCGGATCTCAGACCGAAGTTCGGAATAGCCAGGTACTCGAATTTCAGGACATTTATAAATATTTACAGAAAAAAGCAAAGAATCATTGTACCCCTCGGCGAATGTAATAGCTAGTCATTAAACAGTACTCACCTTCCGTACACCGCAATGGACGAACGAACTCTTGACGAGATTTCTCAATGAGTGCTTTTTCAGTCGCATAACCTTTCGGTTTTCCATGACACACCAACACGGATTTCGGCTCGGACTGATGAAATTGTTTTAAATGAACAATCACATTGTAAACAACACAGCTCCGATAGAAGCAATACGGACACTGAAATATACTAGACTGATGTTCGTTTTGAATGTGTTTCACCAGCAACAAACAGGAGTCACCAATTTCATCACAATATGCACATTCGAGCCAACTGGCTGTATCCGCATCAGAGGGATTGTCGATTTGAGAAATTACGTTATTCTCGTGATTTCGTAAATGATTTAACATATTCTCAGTGTCGTTGGTAGTAAACGAACACTTAATGGCCATGCATTTGTATAGCGCAAACAGAGATATGTCACGCATCATTTTCTTGCAATACTTCTGTAATTTTAATGTAGGATTTTTGACCCATCGCTTCAGTATAACTATCTCAGAATCATCATAGTCTTTTCTACTGGCACCTAGGCTCACAACATTTGAAATAACAATATGAGAACTATCAGCTTTGATAGCAGTGGTTGTCAATGACTTTACGTTGGTAATTTTTATGAAATTCTTTTCGCCTACTGCAGATGATGATGTTGATGGTGTAGAGTCTTGAATGCTAAGTTGTTTGGTCTTAGCATCAATTTCAGCTTCCTTCGATTTCGATAGCTTGTCACCGGGCAGAACTTTACATTTGATAAGAGGCATTCTTGTCTGATCCGCAATTTTACCACTGTCCTTTTCATCTTTTTTATTTAAATGTTCATGGGTCATATGCTTGAACTCCATCATCATTGAGTCTTTATTACAAACTTGGGCGTTACAAGCGTGGCAGTATCCAGACCATGCCACTGAATGAAGTTCAATGTGAGACAAAAGTGCATAAAGATCATTATTGTTCGACTCGAATCCGCATTGTTCAATTAAACAACAAAATGTAATGCAACTTCCCGAACTAGACGAACTAATGTAACCAATGTTGTCTATTCGCGTTAGGACTTTTGTGTGAAAATTCGGGTTATCCATTTCAACATCGTTATTTGAATCAGCATTTGATGATGAAGCGCCTAAATTCCCATTTCGTGAACCTAACTGTGATTCCTTGTTTGCAGTACTCAAATTAAACGAATAGTTGCCAAGGGAAGAACGACCATTGCTTACACATGTTTTTGCGTCACCATCTTCTGCTTGCGTTGCTTCATTAACAATAGCTTCATAAGTTAACACTTCACCTGGTTTATCTTCTTGATGAATATTAGATATTGCTGAAGCAGCAGCATCTCGAACTTTATTTTTATCATCATCACCACCAGATTTATCGCTGATGCCAACATTAAATGTTGAATCATTCGGAGTTTCACCTTCTGAATGAATAACTGGCGAAACGACATCAACTTGCCGTTCAGAGGTTGTCGCACGAGTTGTTTCATTATTTCGTTCTTCTTTTACGGTTACTTTATCCCCTGATTGAGAAGCAGTTTCGGCTAATTTTTCGACACCATCTACTTGAACCGTAGCACCTTGCGATGAAATGGATTGTTGTAAGCGTGCTATTGTATCAATAATTCCAACATTTTTTTTATTCGATGGACGCGATATTGATACACGATCGTCCTCACTATCGTCTTCACTGGCGTCTGATGAATAACTTTCCCAATTATCATCGGATTCATCGAAGAACTCTTCAGTCGGTGTGGAATTGTTTTCTCTGACAGAGGCTGTTGTTGTTGACGATGTTGTTGTTTTTGCAGTTACTGAAAATTATGGAATTATTTGCATTATTCGAGTAGTTCTTGAAGCTGAAAATAAGCTAGGCTAGTGATTCGAAACGTAAGCGACGAAGGTGTATCACATCACCTATCACATTAACGCAACATGAAATATGTCTTCTGAAAGTGAACTTTCTGCGAAAGGCTATCGCATCGAAAAGACATTAAACATTGCCAGCAGCCTGAGGGCGTTTTCATCGATCTGGATACATTTCACTCGATTTATTTACCTCGAACAGAACATTGTCTTGATAAAGCAACGATTTGATGGAGTAATAGAATGCTTAGAGACCGACTTATTGTCCTCAGGGAGGGGATTTTGCTTCATCTCTTTTAAAGATTTTAAGTACGGCACGACCGATTTGAAATGGTTGATTTTCTAATCGAGAGGACTTGATGAACGGCATTTTTGTGCTGGTCAGGGAGCCGATCACAAAAATATCGAAAATTACAAATATGTAATTTTTGTTTTTTTCGTACCCCATTAACAATTTTATTTCTATCCTCGAACGTTAGCTCATAATTTTGTGCTATTTATGTGCTGAAGAATGGTACTGGTTTCAAATTGTGTGCTAGTCTGTGGGAGCCGAGCACAAAAATAATAATAATTCCAAACAAGTTATTTACGTAATTTTTGTATGGGAACCTCATTGAAAATGTACGATTCTTCAGCACGTAAATAGCACAAAATTCTGAGCTCAGGATTAGTGATAAAAATGTTTCTGTGATGGGATTCCCATACAAAAATGACGAAAATGACATGCATGTAACCTTTATGAATTTTGTGGTCGACTCTCTGATCAGCACAAAAATTAGGACCGGCACCATTCGTCAGCATATAATTAGTTCTACCATTTCGGAGGTCGACGTCGCAGCCCGAAAAGAGGGGCAACGACACACACCTCGAGTTATAGCAAATGTAACAGTGGCTTAGCTTTGTTAAAGCCATTACGACCTTTAGATGCAACATAATGTAATAGGAGTTGCAGTAATTGAAAATGTCTAATTCCTGGCGATGAGGAAATATGCTATTCTCGCACATGTCCTTCAAGCTTAAAACAAGTGGTTCCAAGCAGCATTGCACAAGAGACAAAACACCACAGTGTTTAGGCGAGGAGGTTTAAGGTGATAATACAGAAAATATTACACGACATATCGAATTACTGTTACGGTTCAAGTCTATTCTAATATTTCATTACATAGCCATTATCAATTAAAGTAACTCACCTTGATTTGTTTCCTTTACAGAGTTCTCCTCCATGGGATAATCATCATCCGTTTGCATTTTGATGACAATTGGAATACCTTCATCACAAGTCAATGGATTCAATGATTCAGCTGCAGTTTGTCCCTCGTCTTGCGATACAATTTTATCATCTTCTTGAACCGAATTAAACCTTTCACTTCACTTATCCGCTATCGACTTTGTTCGATTTGTTCTAGTCGAACATTCGGCATCTTTGGATGCACTGAATGACATGTCTTTCATTAATTTCATCGTGTCCCGATCAAATAATCCATCGTCTTCTTTTGGATCAGCAATAAATGGTTCCGAATGTATGACACGCGATCGAAGTATTTTTTCCGTTGAATGATCTGGCAATTCATTGTCATCATTCAGATTTGTCACTGATTTTGACCGCTTACGTGACTTATTTTCGGCAACTGTGTCAATATCTTCTTGTTTCATATCGCAATCAGAAGACTCCAATGAATCGTCAATTTTCGATTCGATTTCACTTTTCTTTTTCTTTTTTGGGAAACGAAAAAAAATGACTTTTTTGTATTTCTTCGTGACATTTCCTTCATGTTCGCTTTTTAAATGCTTTTCCATTTGGCTTTCGTCAAGTCGAACGTAATTGCATAAATCGCACAAGTATCCGTATACATCGACTTCATTAAATTGAGGAATTGGTATTTTCACCACCTTGTTCCGCACACCGCCATTACATACGTGATGTGGACTAGATACGGCAAATCTTCTGTCGCATTCAGTGCATTTATATTGGTAATAGCCTGTATGAACAGATATGTGATTGAGCCAAAACATCTTATTAAAACACTTGGTATCATTGCAAAAGTAACAACGTTGTTTGAATTCGTGACAGATTTTCCTTGGTTGAACTAAACGTTCCACTTTGTGCGTTTCATTTGAGTTTCGCAAAAAGTCGGCTACATCTGGCGGAACTCGACACGGAAATACTTCATAGTCTGGATGACAATTAACATGATGACTGACTAAAGAAACGCCAGCAGGTTTCTCACAAAGTTGACAATCCATTGTTTTATTCAAACTGTGCCACTCTGGATTATTATTTTTGACGTTGTATTTTTTCGACGGTAAACGTCTCTTTTTCGCTTCCTTTTGTGCATCATTCACTTCGTTGCGTACTCTTTTTCCTCTTCCATCTTTCTTCGGACTAATAGAACTGTTCAAACTTTCTACCGACGCAGATGGATGTAATTTTTCCAAAACGATATTACATTCTCTCGTTACCCGTGATCGTGTTATTCGTTCAACAATTTCGGTGGCTTTTGCCAATTTTTTAGGTGTTTTTGGTACTTGTGCCACAGGTTCATCAGCTTTACTGCTGGGCTCAATGGTTTTCGTTGATTTCGCTATTTTTGTAGGTTTTTTAGCTGGTTTTGATTCTTGTGCAGCTGCTACTAGATCTGGCGATGGAGATCTAACTTCTTCTCGTGCTGGTGGTGGTCGAATAGATTTTCCAGATGGCTCCGTGTAAGAAAACGTTGTATTACGACGTCTCATAATACGAGCTCCGGTCGCTGGAATTTCTTCCGATGCTATAACAGAATTGAGCGAGTATTAAGTCTAGGAAAACTTGTTAAGCATGTCTACAAAAAACTACAATGCACTATAAGCAGAAGCAGAAATAACTACTCTAGAATCATCTTCGGAATAGAACGTTACCTTCTATCAGTTGTTCAATTCCAACAAGGACTCTAAGCTACACCCGTTTTTCTCAAGTAAATCTGGATTACAAATGCTAAAACGAATTTACAATCTGGCAGAAGTGCTTTCGGGCTATCCTGGAGCCTATCCCGCACTGTAACCTGTGGATCTAAACAGCTACGGTGTAGTATGGGAGGAGTTGGAACTACATACGATAATTTGTGTAAATGATACTGTAGTCAACGTCAGCCCTTGACATCCTCTTACCGCTAACTTGGGTGGTCTACACAACTACTGACAAAATAATTCCAAGTAAGAACCGTCCCCGCTGTGGCCGTCATGCAAAATCAAGAATCTAATCGTGAACCCTACACGAAGTTTGTGGAGTGGTTGGGTTATACTTAAACACTGCTACCTGAATCAACACGTGAACATCATTGGTAGGGCACAAAATCTCAGTTTTGATTGCTGTGACAAAAATTGCCTCTATACGTATTCAAACCTGGAAAGGCAGACTCTGCGCAACTTTTTAGTCGATCCATTAGTAATTCTGATTCTCATCTACCCAACATTATCAGTAAATTCCCTTCTGCGTTTGGTTTATTCAACTAATACGTTAGGTGGGACGGACTGGACATTTAAGTAACTCTCATCGTCATTATATATACGTTTAATCTGCCCAAGTTATTTGAGTGATCATTTACTGTGGCATAAGTTAATATGAAACAAACTCAGACATACAAATCGCCTATCCATGCCAACCAGTGTTGATTTTGTAACTAAACTAACTAATGTCGGCTTTTACGAAATTCTTATGCTTGTACCTCAATCTTAAATCGCTATGCTAACTCCATGATTTAAAGTTATTGATTTAACGAATGTCAGTACGGAAAACATACCTGGTTTTGTAACAGCGACATCATCATTCGATCGATTATCTAGTTTTCTTGTAACTCTTGGGTTTTTAACTGATTCTTTAGATTCTTTATTAACCCCCTTATAAGCGGCACACATACGTCGGCCAGTAGCAGTCAAAACACCATCACTTATAAACATGGTACGAATGTCTTCGTTCAATTTTTCCAACTCATTTCTTTGTTTTTTTCTGGGAGTCTTTGGAACAACGTTTTTCTCTACCTCCGTTGAAGGTGACGGTTTTTCTGTACTTTCTTCGACCGGAGCGGTCTCATTTGCTTCATTCGAACGCTTTAGGATGTCCTTTATTTTACTGAACATATTATCGTCCGATACCTGACCGCATAAAGTTAATAGAGCCAACAAATTATTTGGATTTATCAATTGTTTCAGCATTGACTCCATGTCTTCCTTCGTAACATTTGATTGATTATCGGGCAGAAGTGAAGTGGAACTTGTGACAACGTCGTTTTGTTTTTCCGTTTGTGGTGAATCTTTCACATTCTTTCCATCCAAGGCCGATTTAGTTTTCAGTGCATTTACACGAATTCGCGGATCTCTACTTTCCGATACTTCACTGTCGCTGTTCATGGCTCCTTTACCATTTCCACTTATTTCAGATCCAGAATCATCCGAATCTCTGACCTCTCTGACATTAGATGGTTCATCTTCATACTCAACTCTTGAATCCTCGTGTTCGGTTGTATGATTATCATTTGTTTTGACAGCATCGTTGGGTTTTTTCTTTGGGATTCTGAATTTCTGTCCGGAATCAGGATTTGAACTAGACACTAATAGAGTTGGCGTCGCTGAATAATTACGACTTCGATAAAGATTATCGTGATGTGATTTTGAGAGATCCGTACTGGATGCGTTCGTGACAGTTTCATTATTTAATTTCTCCGATGTAGATGAGACGGCCTGGCTTCGTTTATATTCACCATAAGTCATTGGTGGACGCGAACGTGATTGTTCGTATTTTTGGCGTTCAACTTTGTCATTGAGTGATGGACGGAATTTGTTATGAACAACTAGTGGGTTTCGATTATGATCTGGATAAGGTGGTTGATATTGATAACGTGGTGACACATCAGTTGAACTAACTGGTGATACCTGACGATGAATGTTGAGATTCCGTTGAATGTTGTAGTTTGGTACATTGGGATGAGATTGTATTGGATATTGAGTTGGTATATTGCTTGGATAAGGGTGCTGTTGTCCAGGATGAGAGGGAAATGGATTTGCAATGATAGGTGTTGGTAGCAGACATGGCTTTTGATATGGATTCTTATTGTAGTTCTGAACTGATTGTATGGTCGGCGGATAATTTGTAATAAATGCTGATGGTGGTGCTGGAGGTGGCGAAAATCCTTTTCGCACAGAATCTTGTTGAGCTTGCACTCTTGGATCTCTTACTCTCGATATTCGTGGATCAGTAACATGAACTAGTTGTAAATTGTTGGAATGTGAGACTTCCATCACTTTATCAGAGGAATGCTGATCTCCACGTACTTTTGGATTGTATTTGTTAGCTAATCGCTCAGAATCATCATTCCAAGGTTTTCCATCGCTTAATGCTTTGGCCAGAGCGGCATTCTTTTTACCTTCTTCGATCATTTTGTTGGCAACAAGAGACTGTTCTGCTGAATTTTTTTTACCTTCTTCAATCATTTTGGTTGTAGCAAGAGCCTGTTTTACAATGTCCATTAACGAAGGATCTGGTAAATTTTGCAAGATAGCCGAAACTCCTTTTTCAGTAAGGGAGGAAACATTATTTTTCTCATTAATCGATTGAGTAGCAAGTTTATTAATAATGTCGTCATCAATGCTTTGTTGACCTTTTGATTTGACGGATAAGCCTGGATATTTTTGGGCTGATTGACTTGTCTGTTGAAATGTTTTCAAGAAACTAAAGTTGGCTGAGTCTTCTTTTCCAGTTATCCGTTCAGTCGAGAGTGTTGACGTACAGTCTTTTGATGGGTTACTGTCTTTCACTGTAGCTTCTCGTTTCAAATAATCTAACTTGAATTTCAGTCCAGTTTTCGGAACGGGATTAGTCAAAGATATTTTGTTTAACTCCGACATCGGTAATTCGGATGATGTTGCTACTGCTGCAGTTGATGGTTTATTTTCTTTTCGTTTCTCCTTTTCGATTTTAATTTGAGTAACTAGCTTCGTTCTCACTTCGATCAAATTCTTTAACTCCAAGCTCCCTTCATTATCCGAGTCTTCACCGAATAGTTTCGATTGAAATGCTATGATTTCTGAGGCTTCTACTTCGGTTAATTTATCATCATTTGATACTTTCGCAATAGTTGACTGAGGTCTCATACCAAGTCTATTGAACACAGAATTGCTGCTTTCACTGATAGGATTAACCACCATTTTGGTGTTATCTCGATGAACAGCAGGCGAAAGTTTGTCCGAACGTTCATACTTATTTTCGTTTTTATAACCACTGCTATTTCCACGATCACCTCTTTCATCATGTTTCCACATATCTCGATTTTCGAACGGATCATATTTTTCCTTGCCTCTATCATGTCGAGACCGATATTTTTCGCTATGCTCGTACCGATATCGATCGCCTTTACCATGGCGCGATCTATCTGAACTGTCCGAACGATCTCGGCGATCGCGTTTGAAGCGATCGCGACTTTTTGATCGTTCATGTTGATCGTATCGGGAACGATGCCGATCGCCACCATCATATCGGGAACGATCACTTTTATCGTGGCTTTCGTGTCGATCGCTTCGATATCGACGATCATCATCACACCGATATTTGTCGTATTTCTCTTTTTTCACAATTTTCACAACATCGGAGCGTTCAGTTGGTATCTCAATTGGCGATGTTCTCTCATAATGTCGTGTTGGAGATGGGCTGTCCGGAGTTTCCGATATTGATTCCGATACAGACGTCTTGTCGCTCAAGTCTTCTCTCTTGATTGCTGAGCCGTCGATGCGTTCATTGGTCTGAAAAATTATGAATTGTCAATCTGACGACTCTGCTGGTGATGAACCTATAGAAATTACCTTTGATTTGTATTTTTCTCTTAACTGTAATACAGCTTTCTCTATCTTGATGATGGTCTCCAGCTTTAGTCTGAAAAATAATTCGATTAGTCGGCAATCATGAGACATTCTCAATTCAATTTTACTTATTCGGGCTAATAGTCATTTCGTAGAGTTTTTCCAATTTAGTCAGAAACTGTCCTTGATTAGCACTGGCTTTTGTCATTGCTATAAAGTCCTTTAGAAATGGGATGTGACTTTGCAAGTCTTTCAGTTTCTGATCATACACCTTAATGTCCATGTTCTGTAATAAAAAAAATTCTGCTTAGTATGCGTAGCGCATAGTATAGACAACAACTTCCTGCAATATGAGAAAGGAATGACAAAACATGTCCAGAAAATAACTAGTGCGCTTTTGGGCTATTCAAAAAAATAAAAGTTTCGAATTGTTTAAGTGGCAACCTCTGGAAAATATTGTAATGGTCCAAAAACCTCGGTTTAATTTTTTAAAAAAATCTTAGAGAGTAATTTGACCCTGCAAAAATTTAAAAACTGTCGAAAACTGTTTTTTACTTTGGACAGGCCTGCGATCCTTGTACGCAACCCCGATGTCCGAAAAAGTATTTTTCCCATAGGAGCCGTTCCCAAATGACGTCTGCAAAAAAGGTAGGTAGGTGGTATCTTAAAACGTGACAAAGATAGGTAGGTGGTTTAAGCTTTTGGGACGTCCACTTTTCTTTCTTGCAACAATCAGATATCATCAATCTTACAATCTTATCAAACTTCTATCCAGTAATTCCGGGAGGTAGAGTCAATTTGTGTAGAAATGTGTCAATGGATATTCAATAAATGATAAATTTCCAAGTTTCATTTCTCACTCGAGTCGTTGG
>JANVCI010204878.1:0-10235 GCA_026413465.1 Trichosia splendens | reverse complement strand
ATCTCGGGCTTCGTACGGGTCTTCGGAATTGTCCTATAGGCAATTTCACGTGCTATGGGTCTTTGGAATTTGTATATAGGTGCATATAGGTGTATCTATATGTAGGGAAGGTATGTAAGGGTAAACTGATGCTGCGTTCGTACGGGTCTCTTCCCTTATGTTTTTTATTAGTTTTACAATAACGCTGTTAATTTGTTGCGTGTTATGAGTTTTTTGGTTTTTCGACAAATGAACCAGATGGCGTACGTAATCTGTCTTTCCGATAGAATGTTCATAAAAGTTCAAAGCTTTATTGTCTGTATATGCTTTAAAAGTTTAAAAGTTATGTGGAACTTATGGGAAACAAAAAAAGGAAAGAATGTTATAATTTTAAAATAGAAACACTGTAGATGGTTTCCAACGTAAGTTTGGAAATTAGCAAGCAAAATTGATAAGGCCCTTACTAAGTCTTTGCCGTAACATAATACTGTGTTCTTAACCGACTTGTATTTGCACAGTCTTTGAACTGGAACGAGTTGTTTTTTGTTATCACATTGTGTCACTTACAAATTTAAATAAATTCACATTCAAATTGTATTAACTAACTCGAAAACGAATAAAACACAAGAATTAGACAATGCAAGTATCATAAATTTCCACATACTTCTTTAAGAAACTAATGATATTTGTATAGATGGTACGCTTTCACAACACATATTTTCGGTGTGTTTAAATGTTGTAATCAATGGACGGTTCAATGATATGAACTAAAATGAGATCACATCAACATAGTATTCTGAAGAGCTCGTTAGCTACAAGAGATATAAAAATTATTAATTATAATTTTGTCAAAAGGATTTAATTTGAAAAAACATGAAATTCTTTCTCACTTTTTGCGTCATTGGTAACAACTAATTTTTGCCAAATTTTTGTGTCAAAAGAATATTTAATTTTGTATTTTTGTTCGATAGCCGGTGTTTGTGGGTGCGTTGTGTGTCAAGAGAACTGTAAAAAGGTTTGCCGCAAGATCTACGATCCATATTGTCTTACTTATGAGGATGGGACCAAAGCAACATTTGCTAATAAGTGTGTTCTTGAAATTGAAATATGTCAAAATGGCTTAAATTCCAGTGAGTTAAAAATATTCTAAATTGTGATCGGAATTAACAATGGAAATTAACATATTTTACAGAGGGCGAACCCTTGATTGGAACAAAAGGTGCTTGCGAAGACGAACAATATTCAAATTATTTGGATGATGGGGCTGATTAGACTTTTTTTTCTTTAAATATTTTTGAAACATGTTCTTAAACTAATTAGGATGTATTAATAAAGTCTGATTGATTCGCGACAATTTGTTTCTTGAGTTGAAAGTCTGTTTAAAATAATTACGTTACAATTTCACTGACCATCTTGATAGATTCGCTAACTGCAATGTGAACGATTTCTTCTCACCCACGAGTATACAGCTCATGCCATCGTTTCCCACATTACGTTCCAAGAAATTTATCAAAATTCCAAGAACAACTTGAAGACTCGAAAAGCTTTCTTGGAAGTTTCATAGAGTTCTTGGAACGTAATTTGGGAAACGGTGTAATGAGCCACATACTGAAACGCCGAATATGACTAGAAACCGAAAGGACGAAAAATCTAGAAATGCAATAGATCGAAAAGCCGGAAAAACGATAGTTGTATAATTTTGGTTAACATAAGAACGGTTCGGTGAAAGGGCAAAGCAAATTTGGAGTTACCAGGTATGGTTGGACACGTATACAGCTCCAACCGAAATTTCTATAGATTTCTTCTTGCACAAATGTCCAATCCCATACAAATCATTGTGGAATCTCGGTAACGTCACCGTAATGATAAAACGTTATTAAAATTACTCGAACATTTGTATGGCAATCGTGGTAAATTTGGGAATTTCAAAAACGTCCACCTCTCGGTGAAGGTTTGGGTTTGTGGCGAGGTTCTGGTACCGGTTTGCGACCACCTAATCTACCTTTTCACGGAACGATAACACCAGCCGTATTATAACTTAAATTTGTCACACACAAAATCTCTAATTAGCGGTTAATTTAAGTTATATTATGGCTAATGCTATTGTTTCGTGTAAGTGGTAACAAAGCTAGTACGTATTTACTCCCTGGATCTTTTCACGCCATGCTGAAGAAAGTATTTGTAACATGTAACTCGCATAATATACACGTCGCACGTTAAAACTCATACATACCCAACATATGGCCGCTGAAATACCGGTTTAATCACGCTTTTTCCGTGCCCGACGTAAGTACTTCTTTCAGTGCAGGTTAATGGCTTAGTGGTAGTTAATAATCACAATTCGTGTTACAAATTGTGTAGAAATTGGGTGTTATAGTGACCGAAATAATTACGAGAGAAATTCGATTAAAAGCTGATGATGGCGAAAATTTCAAAAAGCTTTTCGATTTTCGGTTTCCTCATCAAATTTAAGGAGACCTGTAAAATTACACCTTCTGACCAAAGTGATCATGCCGACTTCACATCACATTTTTTCCAACCGAGATGGCACAGGGTACTTGCCTGTTATTATTAATCGTATGGTGAAAATACATTTTCAAATTACATTTAGTTCCATTTGAAAACTCGTTAACTTAACTTGTGATCACGGTCACAAACATGTTCTGTTTAATGTTCATTGTTTACATATACAATTTCAGATAAGTAAGTCCCAGTTACGAAGCCAGTCAACTGTTTCCTCGGTTACAGAGTTCAATGCTTGTAAGCCACCACCAAATTTACGTAGACGGCAATCATCTAGAATATGATTCATCGATTGCACGGCAGAGTTATCACAATCACAGTTTGAAGAGTCTCAGTAATTCGATCTGAACATTTGATCTCCAGCACATCCGTGACTTATCATTTTGTTGATCAGGTATCCGAGTTTCTTACTTGGGGTAATATTGAGAAATGTTCATAGGAAACCAATCCTCTTGCCCAAAGGTCTAACAAATAAAATTCAAGGTGACGGGAACTTTCGCCTTGGGAATTTGTGACTTAGTGGAAACTTTTTGCGAACTTTCAGCTTGGGAAATTTCACCCTGTGAATTTTTGCCCAGAGGGTAAGAGGGGCAATGCACTATTGATTGTGTGTTTATTAAGTTTTGTTTTCGTTGAGTAAGGTCGTGCCCGTGCCCGGAACGAAGCGGCGGGCTGCAAGGGAGCGAAGCGGAGAGCCGCGAGGAGCCACTAATTCACCTTATAAGTTATACACATGTTGGTACATTAAGTACTTCAATCTGATGGGCTCGCCAACAACTATGCCTAATTTACACAAAATCAGTAGTGTGTTGCCTCTCTTACTCTCCGGGCGAATATTCCCAAGGCGAAAGTTCCCAAAAACATTACACTAAGACAAGGCGGAAATACCTGTGAAGCCTCTAACAGGGGCCGCGCTAACCCAGTTGCCACCCTGGTGCAAGATTTTCTGAGGCGCCCCTTATTCAAAATTAAAGTAAACTTGCATAACAAAAAAGGGAAAATTTTCCTCTTGCCGTACCGGGACCCTGCCGCCCTCGTGCAGTTGTACAACCTGCACCTTAGGTAGCGCGGCCCCTGGCCTCTAACATATAAAATTTTAATACATTCAAATTTCACTGTAAGTGCACACTGAAAGATGGTGTACGTCCTAGACGACCAAATTATACAGACCACACGTACGTTTCATGAAATACTTTCTCATTTTTGCGAAGTGACGTACATTGAATTGGGCGTGTAGGATGTACGTAAATTGTACGTATAAGACGTACATGAACGTAGTGTGGGAAGTTCCACCGCAGGTGCTGTTGTGTAAAAATCGAAGATCTCGTCAGATATGACAATTCTTCCGAACATGCCACACACCTACCTCGTCACACTTTTTCGGCATTTGAGGTTTAATTTCATTACAAAATTTATACTTTGAGGGTGGTTATAGTACCCTTCTGATTAGTTGGTCAATTTCGACCTGTTGCAGGGTTCTTCTACATTAGTTCTCATTGGATATTGCCAATAACCCATTCACATATCGGCAATTCTATCAGCCAAATAAATATTTTTCTGAAAAGCGATGTTTTTCTCCAAAATATCATTCAATCCCATTGAAACACCTCTAAACGACGTCGGTTGTTTGGACCACAAAATTCCATCGGCATTTTTAAGAGATAAGAAACAATATTTCAGCCGGAAATTTTGGAAAATTAAACAAAATTTTTTCCCACACAAATTTGGACCCCTAGCGGCACACGCATCAATTCAATTCTACTATGCATACTATATACGGAGCAATTGACCCTACACCAATCGAATTACTTCCTGTTTTATGTAACATTCCACCACCGAATTTGCGTCGTTCATTGGTCCGTTCACTGAAGGAACAGAACAAAATTTTGGACAAATATTGGTTTGTTGCTTGAAAGAATTATGTTTTTAGAGCGCTTAATTCATGGTTTTTTACGATACTTCTGTATAAATCCACACGCCAAACAAATAAATATCAATCTTCTCAGAAACAATAATCTTTGAAGTAATCTACGTCTGGTTTGCAGTTGTTCGTAATCTCAAACCAATAGGTTTATTGCTTTGTATCAATGCCTTTTTTCGAAACTAGTGGACACGATACTTCGACGAAGACATGATGGCCTAACTTAATAACGCGAGTTTTAAATGAGATTTAATTCATACGATCCCATTTCGTCTTCCTTCATGTTTTCTGAGGCAACTAGCTAGTAAATAATTCCCGATGTGCGCTCAAAGTATTCTCGTAAATCTTGAGTAAATACTGTGAGATATTTTTTCTTTTGACTTACTCGATTATCCAGCATACACCATATTAATGAAAAGTATGGTTTCAGATTGGGAAGCAACTTTATTCAATTTCAAAATTCATTTTCACTTTTCAATAATCGAAAGCTAGTCGCAGCCCAATTAACCAATAATAGCATTGCGTTGAAAAATTTTCTTTTTTGTTAGATTACCAGTCATCAACTGCATCAAAATGATGGGATGTTCCCTGATGTTTGCTTTTCTTTTTTGGTTTAGATTTGCTACAAAACATAAACAAATTTAATTTAGCTGAAAAGATGGTGAACTCAGAATTTGATTAATTGAGAGTATATTTTGTATGATGTGATGTATGAGTTATACTCTCAGTAGGTCAAAACTTTTTTAACTTATCCCAATTTATTATCAAACATGCACCCAAATTCTATTTCGATCATTCATCATTCATCGAAGCTCACAGATCCACAAAATTTTCTAAAATAAAACCAAGTCTCGACTGGGTCGAGGTATACTGTTTTAGAAACTCCTAATGTTCATTTAAAATTTTGACCAAAAAGTTTGCTCCTGTTTCCGTCTCAAAGCATATTTTGTGAACACACCTGAGCATCGCAATTTTGTAATGCCATAGATCATTTTACATTCCACCTATTTCTAAAAACTTCGATATCAATCTTAACGAAACGGTTATTATTTGAGAATCACAGCTTTGTTTAGCTAATTTGCTTAATGTATGCAGGTTTTTTCAACCATTTCGAAGAAACTTCAGAAATATTCGTCCCAAGGAAAGGTTTTCCAAATATTGAGACACGGAGCATTTTTGGTCATAGATTGATGAATTGCACCGCAAAGAGCTTCTTTGTCAAAATATCTACCTCAAACCGGTGAACGAGAGAAGAATGATACGTAAGAAAATACGTAAATAGATATTTTGATGCAATTTACACATAAGTCCAAAAAAATAAATTGAAGGGAGTCAAATCGAGATCTAATTATCGGAAGAAATGCCTTTAGTGTTAAGACTCCCAACAACAACATGTCAATATATCAAGGTCAAAATCTGATCAAGCTTCTTTTTCGCTTTCGATAATTCATGTTAGAAATTTACATAAAAACTCCAATCTTCCTCGAATTCTACGTTGCTAAGAATAAATCGAAGCACAGAACATATATATGAGATTCTTTTTATTCCAAACAATGTTTCGAGACATAATTACAGACCAGCATACTCATTGTCAATCCTAGCATAACCAATCCTGTTAATATTTTTCTCTTTAACACTGATCAGTCATTACTGTCCGACGTTTCTGTTTTTCGGCATAATCCCAGACTATCATATACAATGCTAGCGTAGCCAATCCTAGCATAACCAATCCTATTAATATTTTTGTTTTAAACACTGACCAGTCATTACTGTCCGAAGTTTCTGTTTTTCGTTTCATTGATAGTTGTGCCACTGCATTTGCTTCTGTACTTAATTTCTGCAAAAATATGAAAATAATTTTGCATTAAATTACAATCACTTGCTCTGGTGTTTTCTAGAAACTGATCAGAGAACTCCATTCAAAAGAGAAGACGTTCGATCGTTTGTTCGTTAGTCTGCCATAAACGAAGTTAAGGCACAAGGGCAGCAATCAGTCAAGTGCGAGAGTCTTCAATTTACTACACTTGCTTCACTTTTGACGACCATTAAAATTGTTACGACAAATCGGCGAGCCAAATCATGCACTTAAACCTCCAATTCGATTCCTGTGTACGGCTTTTGTACCCTTGTACGTTAGTCACTAGATCGCATGTGACTGTCATACAATGGCGATAGATCACATAGCTTTGAAAAATTACTACTTTTCATGCTACTTTAGGAATAAGATCCTATACTAGCTGATAAAAGTTCTTCGATACTGCCACTGAGTTTTACACGATGTTTCCACAATATGGAAATGTAATTGCATCAACAGGAGAATAGTAAGGTCATCACCATTGACCGTATAATCGAGAACTATTCAAAGAGGTTGTCTTTTACTATAAACTATAACAGGGCATACAACGCTGACTTTCAATGTTGCGAAATGCTTAGCCCTCGATCTCCGAACACGTATTTAAATTAACACTTTCATTTGTTTTTTCTTGGGGCTAAAGACTTTTCCAGAGATTTACCCGATTGATTGGTAAGCGTATTATGTGATCTTAGTTTGAATTTCGCAAAGAACCTGCATCATGGTAAGCTTGAAGAAACTTTAATTAAAAGGTAGATGCATGGCATTTTTCAATTGATTTTTGATACTCCACAAGTATTTTAAGAACGAAAACCAAATCATCTATCGGTCGCGTTTTGACTGGCCTATGGCCAATCTCACCGACTGGATCTGGATTGGACCGGTTGGTGTTGCGATGGGTAGAAGAAGAAATGTTAAGAAAATGTTAATGCCAGTAAGACTTGGTGGGAGTTTGCTTATGTATATTTGCTTATGATCCTGCGACTCGTGTTTGCGAGAAATTTTAAAAGAAAGCGGGAAATCATCAGATTCGCCGTGAGGAAAAATCGATGACCTTTTTTTGGGTATGTTTTTTCGAAAGCAGAATCGGGAAGCTTTTTTTGGCTTTTAGATTAGCGGGAAGAAAATCGGAATTTCCACCAGCGCCTACGTGGCTTCCTTGGGTGCTATACTTACCATTATGTTAGGTAAGTGTGAATTTTTCTATGTGATGAAGTCAGTGTATCTCGAAATAAATGAGATTGAAACATGTTGAAACTACACGGGGATTTTAACTGAGTAAAAAACAGACTTTTTCAACAGTCGCTACTATCTAGCCAAACATAGGGGACAGATCTACCGATCTCACCACCAACCGGTCTAATCCAGCTCCAGTCGGTGAGGTCGGCTATATGACAGCCAAGAGTAATTAAAATTTGTTCAAACCCACCGTGGCATCTCTGCCACGAAGTAAAGAAATATTTTTAGAGCTTTACGCATGATTTAATTGATTTTCACCTTTTCGGTAGGTTTCCGAGTGAACGTGTTTCGATTTAATGGAACAATTTCTAAGGCGACTGTTGAAAATTATGGATTATTATTGCGAACTCTAAGGAGTCAACTGGCGAAGATTACCTCTGCTGAGGTTGACTTAATAAAACTGCAAGAACTGGAGAACTGGAAAGATTATTAGAATTTTGATCACACGATCATACCAGCAACATGATTTTACTAATGTGCAATTGGATTGAGCTTTCCTTCCCTTCCTTCGTTTTGCTTTAACAAAGCATGCTACTATTTATTGAGCATATGGTGTATTCTACCGGGACGACGCATTTAAGCGACAGATTCGGCTACCAGACAAATGACATATTATGTATTGTGAATCTTATGTACGAGACCTCATACGACGGGTCCATCCGCTTAGCGTGCCTTCAGAGGAACGAACTGAAGCATATACTACTCCATGATTTTTTTCGCGACCTAACATATACTATTGCAAATTTTACGTCTTTTGAGGTATACGTGGATGGATATGCCGTCAATGATGAGTCAAAATAAATAAAACTTCATTTATCTACACGCACACTAGGGATTTGAATCCATGCCATCTGGATGAAGAGCACAACTTCAACAACTCCACCCGTTCGTAGAAGCACGTTACTCTGCTTACGACTCTTAATGATGTATTTTTGGTTTATTCCTTAGAGTCTCTAAATACCCAATTTCGTAACTGGTATACTGGTTTTCTTCCTATTTCGTCAACAGAAAAGTCAAATGCCTAAGCCGGCACTCAAATATCCACTTTTGGGTTAGAAAACATTGACAATACGTGTATATCAGTCTACCCCATTCGAGGAAAGGCGTATTGTCATATGCTTTCACGTGTAACCTAATAGAGCTCTTTGATCAGTTTGAACACGTTCCGTTGCTAACACATCACAAGCACAAACACTTACATTTTGCTTCGATTTGTAATCAGCATATGATATTATCGTCACACCTTCATGTTTTCCAATCCGTTTTAACAGACCTGAAGCATTTTCTCGATTATACAATGCAGCAAATGCAGAATTATCGTCCAACCATGATACATGCACATTACCAAAAGTGCGAAAAATTTGATGAATATTATTTGTGGTCCAAGACTTTGGCATCGTCAAATGGAAAATATGATCACGATGAGGTATCGCTGAAATTGATTTTAAAAATTATTGAAAGAAAATTTGATTTGATGATGGAAGGGACGGTGTGTAAAACACTACACTAATAGCCACGCTTTTATGAGGTAATAGAGAAAGATTTGAACGATCCGCTTAGGTGCACTGTCAGCAATCATTTCATTATATTTTTCTCTATGTGATTGCACCTTTGATGATTTTTACATAAGTTTTTGATTTGAAATTAACTTTGGTAATTTATGGTATCCCTTTCTATAGCAGAGAATAGAACTATAGTAGTTTTGTATGAAAATTGAATTCGTTTCCAAGCAAATCGGATCGGTGTATTTATTGACATAATTTGATGCAGGTGACCTTTGACGTGGAAAGACTTAAGTTAATGATCATTGATGATCTTCCTTACAGTTCGTGCAATTTATAGGCCAGTCGAGATATCGACGAGACCAAGAAAGGAATAAGTAGACGTTTCGCACAGAGAAAAATGCTTTAAATAAATCCGAAGGACTAAGTGTCCACTGCAATAAAGTTTTGTTTGATGAATGATTAGAAAAGGTTTAATTGCATTGAACAAGGGGAATTTTGATATCGAAATCTTCAATTCAAATAACATGTTTAATGAAATATGTTTTAACACTGATTTATTTCGTCATGTATGTTAAGACATTATTTGTACAATCACATCACTAATATTTCTTAGACTTTTTGTTCAACTTACGTTCCTTGCCAGTGAGATTAATATGATTTACGTCGATTCGCATAGTAAAAATTCTGAAAATTGAAACAATTTTCAATTAATTATTTGTGTTAAAATCTACAAAAAATGTTTTTAAAATGTTGAAGGTGTGTTTAATTTGTGTTGTGATATAATTTGAAAAAATTATATAGTGCTATATAGCTACAAGCTACCGAACATCCTTAAGATGAAAAACCGAAAATGTTTGTAACGACTTTCTGAGTTCAATGCTTCAATCAGAGTAGATACTTCTGAAACAATTGATAAGTGTCTTACTTGTCGATACTATCGCAAAACAGATTCCAACCTGAAGGAACATGTAGTCGTATATACCGGTGGATTAAAGAGGAACGTCGATACGGATGCCGCTATATATTCCGATAATCAAATTAGGTACTTAAAGACTGTCAAAAAGTCTTTAAGGAACATCCGAAATATGTCATTGATAGTACACACAGACTTCCCACACTATAAAAGCACTCATAATTTAATTTTTAAAATTGATGAGTTTTTTCGCTGCAGTTTAGGAGGACATTCTGAGGTTTCTCGAATCATCTTGATATAACA
>JANVCI010204767.1:0-10236 GCA_026413465.1 Trichosia splendens | reverse complement strand
ATTACTCAAGTTATCATGTTATCAAAATTCGAGACAAAGAGATTGTTGGGAATAAATCCCAGATCATAAGTCCGATTTTACCCATCTTCTAACTTGACCTTAGGAATTTCATTCTTCGTCGTTTAAAAAAAATCATGACAATCCGTTGAGAATTACTTAAGTTATCGTGTTATCAAAAGAAATGTTACACACATATACATTTTCAATAATTTAAATAACATTTCCAATCATAGTGAACGTGTTACAGACATACGTTTTTGTGGATTTTTCGACGTAAGACCCTGACTTTCAGTCAAGGGAATAATAACAGCATTGTATAAGCGATCTTCAGATTTGATTGAAAGATACAATCGTCAATGAAGAAAGAAACTGGTAAGACACCTCAAATAAAATACGGTTTTCAATTTAGTAAAATAATTTATTAAAATAACGGGATTCGATTGAATTTTTTTTTTCTTTTTAAATAATAAAATTCGTCTAAATATATTTTGCAGTTTCAATATTTACATTTTTTTTTATTGATAGGAGGCGTTCATCTGTTTAAAAATAATTGCAATTAAAAAAAACTAATTGCGAATGCAAGGTAAACAGTGATAAAGTTGAAATGGTAATTTAGGTTTAATGTACACTTACTTATACAGGAAGAAACATATCAACCAGATGGTGGTAATAATAGGGAATCCAAAATAAGATCCGATCACACAAAATATGGAGACTGTTTGTTGTCAATTATTTTTCATCTCGCTGATATGTTTGATGGCATTTTTTCGAGAAAATCAGCCGCCAAAACTGTTTCAATTTCTGCCAAACAATTTGACACCTCCTTTTCCGCAGTGTCAAAATTATGTGGTGGCCAAATAGCGCCGAGAGTTGAAAAGAATCCATACAAATCTTGAAGATTATTTATACTCTGACAGGTTAATGTGAGATAGTGTCCTTTGTTAGCATTGGGAGCCTGTGATGTCAAAGCAAAATCGATTATATGTTTCAAATTGTGAACAGCAAAAACATTGTAACATTGTAGTACTAACCGGTGAATGAGAAGTAAATCTTAGGTCCATTAAACGAGATATTCGTCGAACGTGCGGAATAAAAACAGATGAAGACAATTGAACATCTTCAACACCATTCATTGCATCCCCCAGGGAACAATCATTTTGACTTCCAACAAATGCCCAACGATACCTGGTGAAATGAAATTTTGGTTTTAATATTAAGAATTTCGAAATGGATAATTCAATTCTTACATCTGAAAATGAGGTAAGTTTGTGGCTGGCAGAACGCATCCCAGCTCTAGTAATTTTGCAGTTTCTAATTGAACCGATCGCCAGTTGAGAAGGTGATGTTGGCTTAAAACACCGTTCACCCATGGAGCATCTATACCAGCCAAGACTCGAATTTGTTGACTAAATAAAAACAAAAATATGTCGAAATTATTGGAAACAGAATGTTTAACTTTGAGTTGAGTTGCGATGAGGAACTTTTGACAATACTTTGTGTACAGTGGATCGACTTGCGACTTCGGACTACAGAGTTGTGAGTGACTTTGTATTAGACCAATGTGGTAATGAAAATTTTATTTTTAAACTTGGAATGGTTTGAGATTTTGGGGGTTAAGCATCGACCGCTCGGGCATGGCTGAGTAGGTCCTGTATTGGAACTACCAGCCACGAGCGTGTCGATATGAAAATAGTTTCGGACTATAGAGTTGTGACTTTGTATTAGACCAACATGGTAATGAGCGTGGTACATGACGGAGAAGAATCAGCAAAGAGAATCCTTCGTACAATATTGGTGGCGTAAAACTTGAAAATTATTGGAGAAGAAGATTTAACCACGAGCTGTAGAGTCGCATCTCCAAAGTCTAGGAGTAACTGACTGGTGTACGTTGGCGCGGAATAGGTCCTGTTGGAAAAGCTTGTTCGCGGAGGCCAAAAGGAAGAGATGGTTGTAGCGCCCGGATAAGTAAGTAAGTAAGTAATGGTTTATAGAAACAGTTGTAAGAATGCAATGTACGAATGTTTGTTTATTCCAAACCATTATATGTTCTGTATGTGAAATAGAGTATTTTTCCAGATTGTCTCAAACTGAAATTTATTTGTTAGACACAAAGACATTAAAGTTCCATTCAGGTCCTCTTCATACGAATCAATATAAATCAATGAATATTTAGATGGCACACACCCGTAGTGGTACAACCTGGTATCCGAATGGTGCAATCACAAGACTATATCCTACCGTGCAAAGGAGGAAAATAGTCAGATAAATAGGGCGGACGTAGTCACGAGCTGGATACTAAACGTACTTGTAATTGACTATGAGGTTTACTTGATAATACAATGCCTAGCTAATTTCATTGGAGCTCACTCAGCCGAGTATGTTACAGAACATTCTCTTAAACTCTCCCCGGTATCTAATGCAGCTAACAGATATCTCTTTAAATAAATAACACGGGCACATCTGTCATTAAAAAAAAAAAATTATTCAGCACGGGTATACGAGGGTACGGTTCATTGAGCTCCATCGCTTGAAAAACGTTCAGTGGCGACTGCTCTTCAAGAATCTTTCAATAGTATCAATACGTATATCGTTTAATAAACATGGCACCGAAAACAGACAATAAAGCTGCATAAAAGGCCGGTTAGGCACAGAGCACAGAAGAATATCGTGTACAGTACAGCCACAGGATTACCTTGGACGACAGGAAGTAAGTAGTAAATTAGTTCAGTTGATGGCTCCCCTCTACCAATTAAACCATTGACCCACTATCTGCGACACTTATCTTGTCAGATATTCCAGTTAAGATTTTACACAATTTTCTACTTTGAACAACAACGGCCCAATCAGACCAATCTGAGAACTAATTAATATATAGTTGGCGTTGGCGTCAGATCCTCTATCAATTACAGCACCAACAGCACCACCCGGTGAACTATATTTTTGTCGATCGAACTGTGTTTACTCACAATATCGGCGTGGAGGCGAATATCATTGATGATAGAGATTCTCGAACAGCATTCGCAAGCGGTGAAACTTAATCAGAATTTCTATCTAACAGAACATCTATACACATGTAAATGATTCTCAAGTTGCACATAAACGAACAAAAACTAAATTGAAACTACCAACCTTGATGGAGTTCTACGTCATCCATAAATGAATATAAAAAAAAATTGCAATGTAATGGTTGACATTGTGAAAACGGAGTAAAAATCTCACCTAAATTCCTCGTTGTCTGCCTTCAACTCTTGTTCGATAGCCAAAAAGACTTGAACCTAAAAGATAAAAGATATTAGTCTTAATGACGTGGCACAAAATGCTCTACACTTTAACGCTATCTAATTTCAAACGTACCATTTCCGCTATGATTGTTGGCCAAAGCGAGGTTACATGATCTGGAGACATCCTCAGCAACAAAACTCTAAAACATAAAAACACAGCTGCTTGAACTGCCGGCACGACCGAGGGTAGGCGTAAACTATTAGCCAGTTGTTCTAAAAAAAAAAACGGAAATTAGAAAAAGTTGAGAATTGAAATCATTTTAATTTTACCCTGAATCTCGGGCATATACTTGTGGTACTGATCCAATTCACTACAAAATATCACAAAAGCCAATCGTTTCAGCAACAGTGCTCGCTGCTCATATTCCTGTTCACGTGACGTAAAAATGTTCAGACCACCGGCTTGAGTAAGAGAAACTCGTCCCATTAATTCACGGAATGTTGTATTGTCATAGGTCATTAAGCTAAATTTGAATGCATGTGTGTTTATTATTACTTATTATGTGCAAATTAAACGGTATTTCTTCGAAAACATCAAAATGTTTGTAGGTAAAAATAAAGTCCAATCCTTATGCTCACTACCCTCACACCCAACCCACCACGAACGAACGAAGGAACGTGTTGTGGAACGGCAGCTACGATGAGACGTCATCGAGTCGACAAGGGACATGCATCAAGTAATAAGCCGTCCACCTCACAGCGGCAATCGAGCAACTAGGTAACGTAATGAACAGATGTTGAAGCCTAGTAATTAAGTCAGACGACCACTGGGACACATTTAGTCAACCTCACCGGATCAACTCATGACCTCACGGGAATAAGCCACGAAGAAACGGCATTACTTTGTAAACATAGCACAATTGTTACGGAACGATACACCATCAGGCGAAGATTCAAATACTGGTGAAGTAAGCTACGCCACAAAAGAGATAAAAAATGAGGACAAAGACGAAGAGACATAGCTTTGTGTTGCCTACTATGTCCCGATCTCCTAGTAGGAGACTCCTACGATTCAACTCTGGAAATTCATGCAATTACCATTTGAAGAAAAACAACGGCGAAGCAACAATCACAGTATGCCATACCTCAAACATATAACACAAAAACAGCAACCAAAGTCATTGTATCGTTTCTGAAAGCAGTAACAGACTCAAGAAATAAATGGCTGTAAGCAAATCGGCAAGCCTTTAAATGCCGCTAAAATTTCAAATACATCTCGCTTACACTGCGTACTTAGAATGTGTAATTGTGAAAAGGGGCTCGTCAAGGTCGGTACAGCGCACGATCGATTAACAAACCTCACCCAGTACGTCCGTACCACAAATATGGATACACAGCACACAACGCGATTACGAATACAGTCAAAAGTCACTTAACACTACAAAACATCGAGAAAGATATTCGCCACGAAATTGAAGGCTACATAGCAGCAGCCAATGGTGGAGTAATTGGGCATGGTCAAACCCGTTCCGTACGAACCTACACCGCACTGGAGTTTGAGACGATAGTAAACAACTTAACAACATCTTTTCAGTTCTATAGACGTAAGACACAAGAAGAACAAGACGAACAAGAGGAGGCAGAATTGTCCCTGGGTGAATTACTCGAGTTTAACGACTCAGAATCCGTTTAGTGATATCTAAATAAACGTTCGTGAAGACCGTACCAATAATTTTTTCATAATTTGACATTGATGATGTTATGGACAAGCATAAAAACGTACGACAATATCGCTTGCAGAGACTTTCCAGAGATCATACCTGTCTAAAATTGATTTCCAAAATGGCAGGCAAGAGACGTCCATTTGAAAGAATGTCGGATCCAAAACCAAGTCGAACATATCCTTTCGCCACGCCTTACGTGTATACTATGAAAGAAAGGAAAATTCATGTCTTCAGTTTTTACACTTAACCGCAATACAAGCTACCTGATAACCACTCAAACTGGCAAGCAATTGAGAACATGCATAGAATGACGGGTGATTTTTAATCGTGTGATTTTTCAAGTACGGCGTTATATTGCTCATCAACGTGATGACAATCTGTACAACTTTATCTTTTTCTTGCGAACCATATGCCACATCCAGCAAATTGGCAAGAACTGCAGCCATCACTGATTGTGCTTGTACAGAATACTGTTGATTTCCCATTGCGGGTATTGTCTCTTTATATCCATCCATGTACGGATCCGGAATGTCTTCCTTAACAGTAAAATTCCGTCTAAGCCATGTTGTTTGTTCTAGCCTAGCTCCGGCTACATTGGACAATGCTTCAACCAAACGCGTTGTCACATCATGTAATTCTCGAACATCTTTACGATCTTGAAATGGCATCTGTGGACAGCGTTGCACAAACTCATTCAAAATTACTAATATCACAAATTGGGCAGGTGGTATAAGATTTACTCCATCACGAAGTAATGCCAGTAGTGAGCTCCAGCAATCACTCAATTGTGCACTAGGCGCTTGTTTCATATAAAAATAAAACAATTCTAATGCGCTCACTTCAATACTTAGACCAATGGGGGGATGATGAATGTTCGGTGGTGATTTTACAACGTTATGTAGTGTCTGAACAAATGAGTCCATTGGCATGACACGAATATTGGAAACCAATTTTACAAGGCTAAGTTGATCAGGACAAGCTTGCGGAAGATACCTGCTAGTTATGTCGACTGCTGAACTTTTTCGAGATGTTATCGATGTGGGATCACTATCTCGACGCGTCTTATCAGCTCTTTCTTGCCATGTTACAGAAACGGCCGCAAGGAAGTTCGTCCCATGGTGTAACGAAATTGGACTTAAAAATTCTAAAAGTTGTTGCTTCACTTGTCTTGTTTGCCCGAGTTGTGTGTCCCACAGACGGGCCACACTTGCCACGATCACTGGTAAATGACTCAGAACTGCATTTCGTGCTGCTAAAATCTGAGCATTTCGGGTTTGAATTTCATTGGATTGTGGTGTTGAGAGAATGGCATGAACGATGTTGTTAAGCAATTGACCTGTGTTTGAACTTTGAGCTGAGGAACTTATCTGAGGGTACGTTTGGTTGAAGAGATGTGTTAATGAAGTTTGTTGAGTGTTATCTAATAGGCAGTAGTGACACAAAACGGTAACAGCTTCAAGCTGTGTAACAGCATAGTCTGGTGGAATGTAAACTGTTTTCGGTGCTCTAGCGATCTGATCAATATTTGCGCAAATTTGATGAATCACACTGATAACAATGTTCGTTAGACTGCCGAATGCGAAGCAATTTAGCGATGATGTAATAACATCCGTCCAATTTCTGTGCAAATGTCGTAGATGGTCTGATTGTAGGGCCTTTAATACGGCAGACAGGAACATTGGCTGTTGACTAATCGGGCAGTTTGGTAGATATTTAACATTCGTCGGTGTGCTGGGACCCAAACGTGTTGGTGAACTTGAACTACCATCCTGTGTCATTGCAGACTTGATTGATTCCTCTCCTTTTTGACAAGTCACTTCGAACTCCAGCTTTATAAGACTCAATAACAAACGCAACAATTGTACTTGAATGGATTCCATGTGCATTTTATCTTCACTTTTGTCATTAAAAGTCAAAATACTTTCGGTGAATGTTAAGTCATTTTTAAACTGAAACGAATGGACACATGAGATCAAACAGTGCAAAAGAATTTTTTGCAATTTGCATTTTGCCATCAAATCAGATATATAACAGGCTAAACCTTTGCCCATATCTTTTACAATTGATATAAGTTCGGTGCAGATCATTGTCAGTAACTCGATGCTAGCCAATTGAATCTTACAATTTCCATTTATATCCTCGGATGTAGGTAGTTTGCTGATGTCAGCCGCTTCTTTTTGAAAGAAACTGCGGGCATAGTATAGGCACACGGTGACTAAGACTTCGAGGTACATACAACCCCGGTAAACATTGTTGAATTCGGTATTGATAATGTTTCCGGAGAATCCTTTTCCAAATATACTTTTGCGATGACGCACCAATAATTGTTTCATGGGACTATTTGACATTGATGACGTTATGGACAAACATAAAAATGTACGACAATCGCTTGCAATGACATTCCTGAGAGTTTGAAATGCATACAAAACTTGCTTGGTGTCATAGACACCATAGTACAAAAGCATATGTGTGTGAAACGGATGAAGTCTATCGAAGTGTCTTTTTCCCTCCTGCGATATTTTCCGTGGTAAAAATTTAACGTTGCCATGCATTTCGGCGTTCTTTCTTAAGATTTCCACATTTTTCTTACTAATTTCGAATGTTCCTTCAGCTTTTTGCCAATTGAGTTTTTGTTGAGAAATTTCATCACTTTGTCGACTGTCTTTCGCACCGTCGATGCTGTCTAATTGTACTTTTTCTTCCGTTAATTCACTATCACATAAACTTAACGACTCCGGTTCAACACTTTGACTTTTCTCACGACTCTGAGTACTATCACTAGACGTTTTTGATGCACAACTGAAACGTTTCGAATCTCGTAAAATTGACTTTGTTTCTTCAATGTTTGGCAGTGATTTTGATTGTCTAACACAATCTTCGTCATCACATTTTTCCGTTGCGTGATCGAATAGATCGTTAACCAAATGCTCACCTCCAGCACTTGACGATGATTGACTGAAATAATCCTCGGCTGGTGTTGATTCTTCACATATGTCAATGCCTTCGCTTACTTCTGTCAGTGACATTTCCAATTTTTCAATTACTCTAGCACCACTTTTTGTCACCTATGTAAGAGAAAAATGCAATATGCTCAAAGACGTGTTGTGAGTTATACCGTCAGCATGCCATACCTGATAAGTTTTTCTATTTTTTGTTCGATCATGCTCAGTAAGCACATCAACCACCCGATCACAATCACCAGAAAATCGTTTGATGTCACTCGTTTGAATTGGGGTCTCACGTTCCATACTTTCTTCGTGTCGTTCCGATTCGGTTTCACTGAAACTTTCATCTGTTTCTTCCTCGCACGATGAATAATATTCCTCTTTCAACGAAGTCGATTGATTGACGCATGGTGATTCGGTGCGATTAACTTCGATTTTAGTTTGCGCGCTACCAGTTAACGAACAGTTCTCTGAATCACCAGCATCGAAGGCAGACGAATTGTCAAGTGGATTGACAATCAATGAAATATTGCTGTGAATAGAATGCAGTTAATTCTATCGTTTAGATTAACAAAAATCACTAAACTTACCTAACACTCTCTGTGGGTAACGTTGTCTTATCACTTATATAATTGGAGGTTTTATTTTTGTTTCCAATTGTGACGCCAAAAAATTTTTTTTGCAAAGACCGAATGGGACTACGTTTTTTCGTTCGAGCCATCTCAATGTGATATTTAATGTTACCATCCTCCGAGCTGATCGCATACACATCTTTATCAGCCACATTTTCACTATCCATTTCATCCGATCTGTCATACATTGCGTCACTTGCATTGTCATCGGTGTCTCGTTTTATCAAATGTGCATGAACGACGCTAATTCGTTTAGTGCAAGGACTCAACATCATTTTTATTAGCGGTCGTATCAAACGACTCAAATCACCATGCAACAATGACTCTTGCAACCATTTCGTAACAAACGTTCTGATGGACACATGATATGGCAATGCCAATTGATCCAATACTTTTAACAAAGTTCCTTCAAATCCCATCAAATTATGCGTATCACGACCATGTTCCCACAACAATTCGAATTTCTTGAAACGTTCACATTCACTTTCTGTTAATAATTCATTGCAATCGAAATATGTTTGGGTAGGTGGTGTGCACATAATTTTCATGTCACTTAATCGTTCAATTTTGTATTTTGATATGCGATCGATTTTTTGCGGAACTAAATTGATTACTGTACGATTGGTATTTAAATCCATGTATTCAACGTCTGACCATTCAATATGAGAATTAGCTACGCGGTGTCCGATGATTGTTTCAACGATTCCACTCGATAAACAGTTGTGCAGCTGATACAGAAGTGAGCTGGTTTGATATGGATCAATTGTTTGATCTCCAAGAATGTCCCAAAGCGTTGATGTTATGACCTGAAAATAGTACGGAAAAAATTGTACATTTCGTAACATGTTCTATCGATTAACAGAAATGAAGGCAGACTTGTACGATATGATAGTGGCAATCCATAAATAACATACGCGCATACGTGAATGTATTTAGAAAACCGTGGTTCCACCATTGAAAATTTTCTAGAACCCTGCAAAATTTTTAAACAACCCTGAAGTCCTGTAGATATATTTCCTTGAAAGCTAATAGATTAAGCTTTCTAACGGTACTTTAACCACTCATTTTGAATAAGAAATGAATATTTTTATGATTTGTGTTGTGAAGTCGACCTACCTAGTATTCTACTAAGATAGTTCGACTTCACAAAATAGAAAAAATCATCAAAAATCCATTTCTTATTCAAACAAAGTGGCTAAGGAGGTACTGAGATCAAACTTTCATTAACTTCGGGACATCAGGGTTGGCCAAAAATGTTCCAGTGCTCTCCAAAGTTTCTGAATGTTGTTACAAACACTTTCTCGTTGTGAGGGTTCTCGCTGAAGTATTTGCCAAAAAAGGAAACTCAATACACCTACCTCAAATCGACCCTTGTTCTTACATTGCTCTCGATTCGAATACTGGTTAAATGAAAGCATAGTTAGTCAGATTTCTAGTCGCTTGTCCTTTGATCAATTGGAAATATTACATATTTTACGAAAAATGCAACGAGAATACGTCCAGGTGTGGCGGATCCATATAAGACGTTCCTAAAGTAATTTTCATTAAAATAGACTCTGGCGTATTCTATTATATATATATATGTCTATATATTTATTTGTTCCTGAAATTTTGGAATACAATTGAAGTATAATCGGTAAATAATTACAATGTAGTGGTCAGCAGATAATGCTTTACATACTAAAAAATTAAACGCTTTGTTTAGGCGATATAA
>JANVCI010204656.1:0-10248 GCA_026413465.1 Trichosia splendens | reverse complement strand
TTTTAATTTCGATAGAATTAGTCTGGTGCAACGTGGTGTATCGATTCAAGTACAAGTCTTCAAATCGAATTTAGCTCTGAAATTTTCAATGATATAGGATGGATGGAGAGATTAAATGTGATGAAAATCGTAATAGAGCAAATGAATCATTGGAAATTATGCGGTAACTTAAAAACAATCAATTTTTGTCGTTTCATTTAAAAATTTTTATAATTGCCAATGCCGATCCCCGTAAAAATTGGCCCGAGCCCGTCCGTTCCCTGCCCGAATTTAAAAAAAATGCCCGACCCGAAATGTGCCAGTTAAATTTGCGCCCGAGCCCGCCTCATTCCCTACCGGGCACGGGCATAATTTGAAATTCCCTCCCGCCCGCACACCTCTAGTGACTGGTATGGTCAAAGCCAAAAATTTAATTTTCTATGCAAAACTTTCGAGTCTGGGCTTCAAAACTGGCATTGCGGGCCAGTACAAAAATTAAAAGTGTGCACAATGTTATAAAGGAATGGACACTTACGATTTTTCTACTGGTCAGCAATGCTGGTTTTGAAACTCATAACATTTTCTATATAACATCACATTTTTTTACTTTGACACAGAATCTATAAAGTAAACGAAAAATTATTAATGCTTTGGGCCATGGGCCTTGGGTGTATTTCTCACGAACATATAAAAACTGACGAGAATCATCAGTCCCCTGTGTTTCTATTACATTTTGTAAAGCAAAATTGGCTCTCCCTTTAATTTAATTTGTTTATTATCAACGGCTACAAAAAAGCTTACCGATAAGTAGATAAAAATGAAATGAAATGAATGAAGAAGAATGAAATGATTGAATGAGATCGAGTTCAAAAATTTAAAAGAAGTAGTGAGCAAGTCTGCAACTTTGTTAAATTCGATAGACAGATTGTTAACGGGTTCATAGATGCCATACGCAATGCGATGTTTTTTAATGTTAAAAAATTCGAGGTAGCGCAGAACACGAACAGGAGCATTTACGACAAAAATGTCACGCAAAACCGGAACATTTATATGGTATCGCAGGATGACAAAAACAAAGAAACAACACTGGTTAATACGTCTCGTAAACAAAGTTTCTACTCCAATGGAATCACATCGACTAGAATACGAAGGCAACCAAGAGTTATTGTCCCTGATCCGATTAGCGCAAATCACGAATTGCCTTTGAACCCAGAGTAGACACGTTTCATGAAACCTAGCATGGAGTGAGCTTTTGAAGTAATGCAATCCATGTGGTAGTTAAGCTCAGATTTTCGTCAAAATACGCTCCGAGATTAAGAATACGCTTGACTCTGATCAATGATACACCATCAATCATATAATCAAAAACAGAGGGACTCTTAATGCGATAAAAACAAATCACAGAGCATTTCCCAATATTCAACAATATGCAACTGAATCTACACCATTCGTACAGGGCATCAAAGATCTGACGGTCTGAATCCTCTTGAAAATCTTGAGATCATCGGCGTAAAGCAAACAATTGGATGATTTGAAAACCTTTGTTACTTCATTGAAAAATAATAGAGAAAAATCGATAAAATTTCGTGAAAATTCATGAAAATATGTGAAAATTGAAGAAAATACTTTCTCGAAAATAGGCCCTGATAGAAAGAGAAGTGGCCCGATATGACTGCCCTGCGGAACGTCAGATCCAACTCCAAATAACCGTGATTTCCAACCCGGCACCTTAAAAAACTGAACGCGAATGCGCAAAAATGAATCAATTTATCCCATAATTTCAGAGTGAATTCCCATCTCACTCACTTTCTTCAAAAGCACGTTGTGGCGTACTCTATCAAATGCTTTTCGAAATATCTGACTAGCGCGAATTCCATCAGTGTTGGTGGACGTCGAACGCCCTTTAAGGAAGAGAGATCTTGCCTTTAAATTGATCAGTTAGGTAATCACTAACTATCGACTCGAATATCTTACCAATCGTCGGCAAAATGGCGATTCCACGATAATTCTTCACAACACTATGAGCACCAAAATTGAAAATTGGTTTCAAGTAAGATACTTTCCAGCGATAGGTAGTCTCTAGATGATAATGACAGGTTAAAAATAAAATGTAGTGAAGCAAGCAGTGAACTTGCACAGTTCTTAACAAACAGATGAATGAATTTGCATTGTGTCCTAACAATTCTAATTTAAATAATGGAAATGTCCTATTTAAAATTATATCGAACCAGCGAGTATACTTTACGACTTGTGCGTAGATCTCATTTTATAAAAACAAAAAGGAGTGCCTTTTAATTTGTCGCACAACCATAATTTTCTCTAGCTAGTGTGGGTCAAAGTAATAAAATTATTCGCCCAACAACTACGTCAGATAAGGAGAAAATATTTAGGGACACATCCCATCCCCATTCAGAAATTGAAAAAGAACTTAATATTAAGTGGTCAGACTAAAACTAGTTTTGCTTTATGTGTTATCTGTAATTGAGGGCAATAATCCTGACTATCAAAAATGTTAATATTGATTGACTTAGCACACATAAGACATGTCGTTTGATTTTACATCGTTATATTCAAAGTGTACGACGCAAGAGTAATAATGTTTTTCTTTATTATTTATTTACAGCTATATCGAACAAGATCGTGTTTGCGGTTTCTGGACATGGCTTTTCGTCTTATCGAAACTACCAGAATTGGGCGACACAATATTTATTGTACTTCGTAAACAACCATTAATCTTTCTACATTGGTACCATCACATAACCGTCCTCATCTATTCATGGTTTTCATACAGTGAATACACATCATCTGCCCGATGGTTTATCGTTATGAATTATTTCGTACATTCCATTATGTATTCATATTATGCATTGCGGGCAATGCGTTTCCGACCACCACGTGCCATTTCAATGCTAATCACATCACTACAGTTGACTCAAATGATTGTCGGTTGCGCTATTAACATTTGGGCACATGATTTTCTCAAAACATCAGGTCGATCGGGTTGTCAAATATCACCGATCAATATTAAATTATCAATTGCCATGTATTTTAGTTATTTTGTGTTATTTGCACGATTTTTCTACAAAACTTATCTGTCATCCAATGCACGTAAAGGTAAGGCTGTGTCTATGAGAAATTCCGATTCAATAGCTCAAGATAATAAACTTAAAGCTCAATAAGTTAAGGAATTTTTATTTTGTTATTTGTTAATGTTTGATTGAATTGAATTTCATTTTTCTTTTTGTTTAGTTTTTTATTTTTTTTTCTAATTTGTTTTATAAATTATTGACCGTAAAGAAGTTGATTTTTAAACAAATTATAAACAATTTATCAGGAATTGTGAAAACATTTTTTTTTAAATAGTCATGTAGATAAGAGACATTATAAGAAAACTTGGATGAAGAAAGCTCACTTGTAGAGGTTGTTTTTTTAATTTGTAAAAAATTTCATCAGAACTATTATAGATGGCATTTCTTTTAATTCAAAATGGTAAATGAATTCGAATTTTCCAATAAACCACAATTTTTATTTTATTTTTTTCTTTTAATTTGTGATAATAATTAATTAAATTTGAATTTAATTTAAGCGTATGAAATACGTTTCTTTACTATTAATTTTTTAAAATCAAATCTTTATCATCTTTAACATTTATGACTATGTTTTTTGTACCTTTTGAATTTGCGGAAAAAAAACAAGTGAAATGTTACGACCAGAACCGAAAATTGGCCATTGGCCGAAAAAAAAAATACCATATCGCGATGTGGTCGTTGAACATCGGGTTTTGGCAAAATTTCATTTGCCAAAACCCAAATTGGAATCAATATAGAAAGTTTTTCGTTTATATTTAGAAACATACACGAAACCAATTTGTTTACCAATTTGAAGACCCGTACGAAGGTCAAAAAACATTTTTTTTGTTAAAACACATTTTTTTCGCCACAATATATTAAAAAACGTCAATTTTTCTTTTTTTGAAAAAAAATTTTTTTTCGTTAAAAAACATTTTTTTTGTTAAGAAATATTTTTTCGTCAAAAAAAAACATTTTTTTTTCATCCAAAAATGTTGTGGAAATCTTTAGCACTTCACCCCCTGAGTGAACCCACCAAATATCATTGCTCTGGGACTTATACTTTGCGAGATATTTCAATGAGATCCCGAATTTGACCACATTTTCGGCCATAGCTCCCGAACCACTCGACCGATTTTGGTCATCACTTTGGCAATATTGTTGGCCCTACAACAATAGTTATGAGCAATTTTCCCGTATCTCTCGAGATAATTGTGAAAAACTGTTAAAAAAAATCAAAAAAGAAGCGCAATTTTGACCACTGTTTTGATCATTACTCCGGAACGACTTGATTTTGCTCATCTTCGAACTTGATTCCTACCTTCTGATTCCGCATCTTTTGAAAGTGTAACCATTAAAATGGGTTAAAATTACTCGAGTTATCGTGCGGAAGGACGGACTAGGATTTTTTTGCATATTTGGTACATCTGGGGGTAGTCCGGCGTAGCGCCCCTAACCGCAGGTCGAAATTCAAAATGTTACACGAGCGTCCCAAATCCATAAGACGCGTACTTCGTATGCGTCTAAAAATCATCTTTCGAAAGTCGGGGGTTCAACGTAGCATTGTAAGGAAAGACCCCCAAGAACTAAATACTAAAAAAAATTAAGAAAATCCATACATTTTGCCCTGAACAAAAAGCAAATTATGAGGATTTTCTTACTTTTCTGTTGGTATTTTGTTCTTGAAGGCCTTCCCTCTCATAATCAATATCACATAAAGACATTACAGCACTTATAAAAAATCTGATGGAAGTTCTCTGAAGGCTGGTGGATTTGGAAAATTACTGATGTGGTTAAAGTTGTGCTCCATTCTTTCGAATGTTCCTTGAGATTCTACAGCACTTACTGAAGTTTCATCAGTTTTTTTTTTGCTTTTCTTTACCTATGAACGGTATAATTTACCTGTCAAACGTATAATATACCCGCAACTCGGATAATATACCTGCATGACACATTTTATTGCTTTTCGCCAAATGCATTGTACAGAGATTATATACCTGCAATTGGTACAATATAATTGCAATAAGTACAATTTACCTGCAATTGGTATAATATTAATATACTTATTGCAGGTAAGTGTATATATCTGCAGTACGTATTTTATCAAGTTTATACCTGCAGCAGGTATATTGCATACCTTTCACAGATATATTTTGTAAATTGTTCACGTTTTCACAGGAACAATATGAAAATGTATATGCTCCCTGTCCTCTTTTCTCCGTCTCACAAGTAAAACGTTTTTTCAGCATGAGTATGGTGGCTTTTCGGATTTTTCTGAAATTTTACAGCACTTTGTGAACTCTCACCAGATGTTTTGCATATTTTTTGATGAATTTTAAAACATTAGTGAGTTGGTTAAGGTAGGGTTCCTAACTTTAAAATGTTCTTTTGCATTCTGATATTGGAAAGGTGACGTCGCAGCTTGACTTAGTAAAAATTTTGCGTTAAATAAAATTTGCTTTAAGGTCCTTAAGAAAAAATGTTGGCCTTCAAGAACCGAAAACAAAGAAAAAATTAAGAAAATCCCCACATTTCCCATTTTATTATGGGCAAAATGTGGGGATTTTCTTAATTTTTTCTTGGTATTTAGTTGTTTGGGGTTCTCCTGTACAATACTACGTTGAATCTGCGACTTTCGAACGATGATTATTTTTAAATATAAATGAAAAACCTTCTACATTGATTCCAAATTTTCCCAAAACCCGATGTGGTCGTTTAATTAGCTTATTTGTCTTTTTAAAACGACCATATCGTGTTATGGCAAAAATGCAACTACCACATCGCGATATGGTCGTTTTGTTCGGCCAACAGCCGATTTCGTGTTTTGGTCGTAACATAAATATTATTCAAGAATTTAATTTATATTTGAGTTAGAAAAACACAATAAATGTGTTTTTTAACATCACTCCACTCTGGTCATTACGTAATCATTTTACCTGCTAGCATAAATATTTTAACTTTATATTCATTCTTCCATAATCGTATACATATTTAACGTCAGGTAAAACCGAAAATTGCGGATGAAATCTTTTTTTTTCTCTTTGACTACTTATGACTGAATAAATAAATGAAAAGTGAAAATAAATCATATTGAGTTCAAAATGTCTGCAAAAAGTCTCATCCCATAATATGAAACCGGTTTTGTATTTTCTTTCTTATTTTTTTTTTGTTATCAACGATGCTACTGTTATTACGGTCCAAAAGGTAATTTCTATTTGAAAAGCCTACTTATCCCTTAGTAAACTAATGGGACAATGTTGTCCCAAAACTTGAGAAAAATAAAATATTTAAAAATATCAATGAGATGTTCGGTGGGTACTACCACATCAACGCAGAAAATATAAATTTAATTTTTAGAAATTCAATTCTCCGGTATGGTAGTTGTTGGAGGAACTAAGTTCTTTGACAACAAAATAATTTTTTCTGAGTTGTTAAGGTCCCCACTGAACATCTAAGACAACTTCCCATTAATATTTTTAATTTCAAGTTTTCAAAAATTTTGGAATAAACGCATTGGAAATGTTATTGGGAAGTTGTCTCAGATGTTCTGTTCAGTGGAGACCTGATCTACTTATAAAAGGTAAATTTAATGTTTATTAACTCAGTTCCTGCAACTGCTAGAACAGATAAAAAATATAAGCGTTCTAGCTGTTGAAGAAACTGAGTTCCTTAAAAACAAAATAATTTTTTCTGGTTAGATGATGTCCCCACTGAAAATGTGAAACCACTTCCTATTATAGATTCAATAAGGAACTAGTTAGGAAAATCGTTAACAAAATATTATTAAGCAACGATTTGGTTTAGAAAATTATTAAACGAAAATTTTGAAAATTTAAAAATTTAACTCGAAAGTTTCGAAAACTTGAAGATGTCTCTTAAGAATCATCGACTTCAATATTGTCTAATAAACTACTATGGACCGCAAATTAATTGCTAACTTTCCACCATTTTGGCGTTAAATGGGAAGAACAAAAAAATAATACATCAAGAAATTGATGGGATCAATTTAGCTGTAGGCGGCACCGAATACAGACGTCTGATGTTGTAACAATTACACAGTGTAATACACATCATATCGATTTATCACAATAAGGCAATGACTACACTAAGTAATGTCGAATGAGACATTATTAATTGGAATCAAAATAAAATTGATCACAATACACATCTAAGATCTCGTACATTTCAAATTTGAAATGAAATGGTAGAATTCAAAAAATAATATAATTTAAAGACAGACAAATGCAGACGATGGGAGGCGAGGGGGATCGAAAGTGGTTAAGGTATCATTCGAAAGCTAACGGAAATTCGAAAATTTTAAGTGTTTGTGGAACCACCTCCCATTCTCCAAGTCTATACCGAATGACAAAATCAATCTTACCGCAACTGTGAATTTGGACAGTAGCAATGAAATTAAATATTCATAGGTGCAGCAAAGTTATTCCATTAAATGGTAACAATGCACACAGAGAAATGGTATGTTTGACACTTACGTATTATGTTTGACACATGCAAGATGCAAACATGTATATGTTTGGTGAAACCAAAACACATTATATATGTTTGCTGCACCAAAACCATTTCTCTGTGTGTGAATTTATCGATTTTGGTGCCTCGAAAGTGGTTTTCTTCTTTCAGTGTACCCACGAAAGAAAATGACTCTAGAGCTTATAGAACCCAGCAAAAAAAAATAAACATTCGCCCCTTTCTTCCAAGATGGGTGGAGGTGGTGGGGTCTTTGGCAAATTACTCCGTATCTACCACACATTAAAAATGGTGATTCACCATTCTAGTACTTCTACTTCCTGAGACATTTCAATGTAGTATCTTGGGCACCCATTACGACCATATTTGTTGATCCTACCTTCACAGTGATCCGAAGCCAATTTACAATATAATTAGAGACGTTTTCTTATTTGTTCGCCAATAATAGTTTCTAGACATCAATATTAAGGGCATTACAAAAGGATTGAAAAGCCATAAGACCTTTAGATTCTTACAGCAGTGCTAAAAAAAGTTACTAAACTCATTGATGCTCTAAACTATAATTTTTTGGGGATCAGGCAAACATTATAATTATAAAACGTCGTATTTGGTAATGCCTTCAACATCCATTAGCCAATTGGCTAATAAACATTAAAATGTTTGTCGTGTCAAAAGAATTGGCCATATGTGCAGCAACTTTGTAGCTGAATACCTCATTTCACATGGTCGGAAACATTGCTCGACTATATAAATTCACGAATTCGTTAACATAATTTCCAAAATCTGAAGAGGAATACAATGAATCGGGAATAGAATTCGATTAACTAAAACCGAAAATAATATTTCCGGAACGAAAAACGGAAATAGAAATAACAGAGTTGTGAATTGAAATTTCCAGTACGTGATGACGACGACATAGCGACGGTATCAAAGAATTATCTTATGTTAGTATATACAACAAATTGTGTTCTTAAATTATTTTTAAATTCCATATACGCGGTGCATGGTAATGGTGTTGGTGATTTTTCTATTTGTGTTTTAGAAATTTCCTCAAATTCGTACTAAATACGTTCCAACATTTTTCTTTCCGTTTAAGACGGATTTACTGTTCCATTGCTCAAATACAATAATTTCTGATCAAATATGTCTACCATTTTTCTTATCCTAAATCTATTTAAGTGAAAAATGTTCGCGATTCCATTTAATAAATTTATAAAATATGTTATGCTAGAGATTTTACATATAATTTCTAATTATGAGTGTACTATAATGTGGGTTATCCAGTAGAGTTAGTACCAAATAATTTACAATAAAAAATTCTAGACTTTTTGCATACATTTCTACCAAACTGCTAAGTTAAGACCACCAGTTTTACCGTTGGATACTACTTATTTCATTTAAAGTTTAGCGTTACAATGTGTCTAATAATAATTTTACACATCAAGCTGAAATGAAATGGTACATGTTTCCAGCAAGAAACTTTAAGACCAGAATATTTTAAAAAAAAAGAACGTCTCAGATTTACCAATCTTTGTTATATAAAAAATGGAAAAATACAACTAAAAATTAAAAGGTGCGTAGAATGGGAATAACCACCCAAATGCTATAACTAAAAAAATATTTTAAAATTTTTTTTTAATTTCATTGATTTTCTGTTGCTCTCTCTCTCTCTACCTTTTTACTTCCTTATTTTCTTGTCAACTACTCAAAAAAAAAATTAAATTAAAAAACAAAACATCATTGCCATTTATTGCGCACATTCCGCGAGAGAAATTAAATTTAAAAAAAAAAATGAGTAAAGAAGCAAAGAAAATTGTAAATAAAAATAGTCATTGAATAGAAGTAAAAAAAAGTTTAAAACCAACAAAAAAAATATTGAAAATTGAGGTGAAAATTTGATAAAACAAAAACAAAATTAATACTTAAGATACCTTAGATATTTTCAAAACTATTTATTACCTGTAAAATGTTAGCATTTACTAATGTTCATTCACATAAAAAAAAATTTATGATCAAAAAATATGAACAAATTTGATTTAGTTAAAAACTGATATTTCGCCTCAATATAATTTCAATAAAATATTTATTAAGTAACTTAGAATATATTTGTATAGAACTAAATTTGAGGTAAAGTAAAACTCTTTTCAGCTTCTATAAATTTATTTAAATTTCAAACAATTGCGTTTTTATTGTGAATAAATTAATAAAGTCTTTGAAATTCATTCAGCTTGTTTTAAATTATTTATTTTTTAAAATTTGTGCTGTAAACGAGTAGGAAGTTATTGCCTATTTGGTCACATTTATGGAAGTCTTGTGCCTGTCTTGGTCATTCGAACCCAGCAACATTTTTTTGTGTCTATTACTTAAAACACTTTCCAGAAAACTCGAGAAAACTAGCGAAAACAGTTTAGGTGTCATCATAGATAGACGAATGACCAACTCGTATCCAACTTCAATCAGACTTCCTCCAACGGAATGCTTCCAACCTATTTGCCACTTATTTTAAATCAATCTACAAGCCACCGGGAACTCCTTACGTACGACAGATACGACCATCCGATACATTTCGTTCTCAATTGTTCCAAATTTCATTCTCTGAATGTACTCCAATTTTTGAACAAATTGGATACCAAACATACAAAAGAACTAATTGCCTCTTAAGCAATTAGAGGAGACCCGTACGATACCCGCAGTACTAACGCCGTCTCTGTACGAT
>JANVCI010204545.1:0-10261 GCA_026413465.1 Trichosia splendens | reverse complement strand
TGGATTTTTGGTAACACAATCATGTTAACAACAATCCAACGTTCATGTCCTTCTGAAATTGTGCACAGGCACCAGGCTTGTATGTGAACGTCAAGTCAAGTTAAACTTTCAAATCTATAATTTGAACCTACCACTGACTGCATATGACACAAGCGGATGTTACTCATTTGCAGATTTCAATCAGTTTTAAATGTGACTTAGATAATTTATTCGGGATAATAATGGACTACACCGCTACGGTGCGGTTGAACGAGTTCTAATTAAAAATGTCGATGCATATTATGGGGTCTTTTTGCTCGATTATTGTTGCCGGTCGTCCCACATCATTTTGAATGAAAAAGAAATCGTTTTGGTGGATTTTGAGAGTCCTACAGGGTCCAATCCGGTTAACTAGCACAGCTGGAATTGGTGAGATGATTGATGGGATTGGTAGAGTCGAACCTCAAAACTAACGGTGGTCTTTTTGTTCCGAGGAAACATAACCACTGGTTCGAAGTTGAAAATTACAAAAATTAAATAGATTGCAGTGCGCGGTTGCGTCTTCAAATTTAAACTGATTTTCACAATTTTGATTAGGTTAACTAGTCTAAATAAATAGTCTTTATTGCTTAATATGCGTAGGTCGAGTAAATCTAGTGATCAACCGACTTCATCTATTTCGGCTGAAGAACTGGCAATTCACACCTGACTACCTATCAGATATCGTTCTCCAGATATTTCAATGGGCAACATAGGCACCCCATTCGACTACTTTTTCGGCCCTAGATCCCCTCCCCCTACTCAGTCTAGTGAACCGAATTGATTTAAAGCAATTAACAGAAAATATACCGGAAGTTAAATGTGATGCAGTTAACAAATCCTGCAGTCACACAATCACAAATTCGCAAAAGTCCCCATTCACCAACTTAAACGAAAAACGGAACACAACCGAAGCAAATTAATAAACTTTACCGTACCTTAATCGGATAGTAATAACTGCGATAGCTGATATGATCTCGTCCGCATAACGGTGGATTTTCATTTCTCATATGCATTTCCAGATGTTGAAAGAAATCGTAATCTTCACGACTGGAAAATGGAACCAATGCTCCAACAGCACCACTCAAAGTGGTATATAATAATGCTTCCGAGCCGCCAGGAATTAATGTTGCTTTCTGCAATGACATGACAATCTCACCGATGTGAATGGTTGAAATGTTTTCAGATTTCTGTGATGCACCGCTGAGTAAACCCCGATCCCATAATGATTTCGTTCCCGTTGGATCCTCATCAACATCATCAGTCACTGAGTGCGGTAGTCTTAGTATCGAAATGTTACCAAATTTATCAGCAGTTGCTATTGTATCGTAATCTAAGAGAGTTGTTGCCGTTATCCATCTCGGATGCGTATCATCAGCGAAAATAATTATTTGGTTTTCAGCTCGCTTGTATCTTACGAAAAATACGGATTCTTGTACGTCAGACACGTACACACGCTGACCCATCGTTTGAATGTTAACAATTTGGTTGGGAATGTGTTTGTTCTCACATTTTCTCAATAGTTTCTTCTTACCCAAATCATAAATTCGCAAAATTCGACCAATACCAGCGATTAGTCGTCCCTGGAATCCACATAAAGCACCAGGAACTTCATCCATTTCGGTACGATGAATAAATTCTAAATTCGAGCAGGTTGAATCCACGCGGTATATATCAATTGCACCGCCACCATTCTGTCTTGGATTCAAATGGAAATCTCTAGCAACACCGACTGCTAAATACCATCGACCATCCATGACAGCATGAAATTTCAACATTGCCATCGACAGGATAGCATCATTCTGAGCCAATTTATATTTATTAAGTGTGTGACCGTGTACTGGATCCATAATACGTATATGTGATGCCCACATACCATTTCCGGCTTTGGGAGCTGAAAAAACATCTTCGGGAAGTACTTCGTTGATAAAAGCGTCTGCCATTTCATTGGCCAACTCCTGTTCGTCATCTCCAGCAGCTTCTCGCATTTCATCAGCCATTTGAGCCTTACGCAGCGTTTTCGTTTCTTCCGTATATGCATTATGATCAGTTTCCGCAATAATCAATCTAGCTGTATCTTGATGAACCAACATGCGCCTTGGTGTGTACTCCAACGGGAAGGTGATTTGATTAAACACAGCGCCTAATTTTTCCAACGCCAAAATGCGTAAAGTATTCGTTGAGATAGCGACAATACCTTCAGCACATTGTTCACTCGAGAATCCAGATGCATATTCCAACGTTTCGTACGACAATGGGGTTAGGTGAAATCGATTTTGATAATAATAGCTTAACCATGTACGACTAGACATAGCGAGAACAGCTTCTGCTCCTTGCATTTTAATTCGAAAGAGTTTAACGGGACGCGAACCCAAATATCGTGTCCGTGTATCTGCCAAATCACCGGACACCGGATCTAATACCGTTCGCAGTAGGACGCCATTATTTAAACCAATATTAAGGTACAAAGAACCAGCGCTGTGAGTTTTGCCTTCTTCGTTACTGTCTGATGTGCCCATTTCAACTAAACACAATGATTCGGCGGACGATGGTAACGCTTGCATTGATCGAGGAGCCAAGCAGTCGGTTGGATCTAATGAGATAATTCGAACTGTGTTGTCGGACAATCCAACTGCCAAGAACCATGAACGTTGTTCGCCTGCTGGTACTGTTCCCAATGCCATACACATTACTTCGGATGGCATTTTTTTCCGTTCTGTGTATTCGTTCAGTTGACCTGTCTGGAAGTGTTAATTTGTTAGAAATCATGTTGGATTGAAATACTCTCAACAAATGGAGTGAGTAATTGAATCAGAACTGCAGGACACAAAGTGCCGTCTTCAAAAGGTTTCAGGTAACATGAATGTTTTCATCATTTCGAGAGTTTTAGAAGATTGTCTTAGGGTGGTGTCGCCGAAGTATGAATTACGGAAAATGCAAAATTCGTCGTCGTCTATAATGCGCTCAGTGCGACTACATTTGCCACAATTCAAACTTCTCAGACACCCCTGCGCATCAATAGAAAGCAAATACTTACCGGATCCATTTCGAAATAGACTAATTCTCCACCAGATAATGCAATTACAACTTGTCGTTGATTTACCGCACACTTTGTGATGGTTTTTTTGCCAGGTGCTTTCCATTCATTCACACGTTTGTCAGCGCGTATATGACGTATACCATCTGGATAAACCTTTTGAATATGTTTGTTAAACAAAATTACAACTTTCACCTGATTTGACTCAGATGACCGAGGTTCAATCAATTAAAAATCATAAAATCTTTTTGGTCGCAAATCTTTCAAAGTAAGCCCCATTGAGTTAGTGTATCCTAATCATGTCTATGAAATCTGGCCGATTTGCATGATTTTCATCTTTCTAACAGATCAGACATAAGCGACTGCTCGCTTATATCCTCGCATCGGAAAAATGAGACAATCAAGCAATAGATGCGTAATGCATTGATACTTTCTATCTTAGGCCCGGGGACTTTTCCCAGGGTAAATTTGAGTTACCAGGAACTCGTATGTGACCCCGTGAATTAGGCTTGAAAGATTCGCTAAAATTGTAACTTTATACAAGACCATTTATGGATTGTACATCGGTTGTTGTTTCATGTTTGTTACCTGAACGAGAGCATCGTCTCCCAATGACGAACAGCAAAGTGTTGGGGTTGTACCTAAGAAACCACTGTCCGTAACTTCTTCGACGGTGTCACCGATACTGAGAACTAATGTGGCATTGACGAATGATACGATAATGTATGCATCAAATTCATCTGGAATAAAGAGAAAAATCGATGAAAATCGACTTGTTTTTATTGTGTCAAATGACACATCCAATGGTAATGGTAATGGGGTAGCATAATCAGAGATTTTAAATTGTAAAATCATAGTAAATCAGTTGAAACACGGATATAAGTAACATCATTTTATGCATTTTTCATTATTATCGACATGATGGTTGGTAGTCTGTTGTATGTGTCTCTTACCTTAGCCTTAGTCATAATTCTATTCAACTTCAATCCAATTGATATTTTTGTCATCCACAAAAATCATTATGCGAGATTTTAATCTGAAAATAAAAAAACTGGTGTTTGATACATCATTTTAAATCAATGGCACCAGTTTCGATTAGTAATTTGTTTTCTATAGACGACAGGGCAACTAATAATATGGCAAGTACTTATTTAACTGAAGCACGGAATACGTATTGATCAATAATAATAAACAAAATTTGGAAATAGTTGGCAGTCAAGGTCAGGAAATCATTATTTTCTCACATATTTTTTGAATGCGTGTCTTGAACTTCGATCGAAAATTTTATCAAACACTGCTCGACATTTTCGACAATAACAAGAAAATACAGAATGTTAGCCTCCAATATAACTCACTTTGTTAGAATAAAATAGCTGGACGATGAGTACACTGCAATTCAGCCAAGTAAACACACTAAGTTACTTTCTTATGAAAGAATTCTTCATAACAAATTTCCAATAGAATTCCGATTACTTCAATGGTAACAGTCCAGTTATAGGTGGGTCAAACAAGAGTAAACCTAAAGTGAATCCTGATCGCAGTTGCTGCATCTCTATTATCGCTTATTCTGAATACATGTATGCATAAATTGTATTACAAAAGTTGTTGTTGTTGTTTCAGCATTTGTGAAAACTCGTAATTATTGAAATATCTTATGTACATGTGTACACTTCATCACTGTGTCAATGAAAGAAACAAAGACACACCAAACAATTGCTAGTTCGTCATGAGAAACAATGACTAGATCTTTTAAAGAACGCCGCTTCTACCTATCTTCCAGCTGTGTCATATTAAAAGTATATCTTGGGAAAGTTTGAAAACGTCACCACTAAGTTACGAAAAGTTGTTATTAAGTGAACATGAACTCAATGAAGAAGTCCACGAAATTTAATTGGAATTTTCGAAGTTCAAAAAAATCAATTAAAAAGTAAATAGAAGTTCACGAAAGTTGATAGGAAGTTCGCGAGTAAGTTAATCATAAGTGACGAAAGTCAACATAAGTCCAAGTGTTGGAGAGTATTCGTTAGCTTGTAAGAAAAGTACATATAAAATAGGCAGACATTAATTTAGAAGGCTTACCGAACCATGTTTTGGTTTATTGTCAAGCCCACCGAATCCAATTGGAAGTCTACACATGTCAACTGGAAGCAATGCAATGCAACGTAGCCAGAAGTCGGAGGATATCAATCGGAAGACTTTTTTGGGGTATGTAAGTTGTTTGGATTGCACTGAAGAGGTTTTCGTTACTATTCTCTGATTTAGACGACGACATGTATGTACCAGATGAGGACCTTCTAAGTCTAGCAGTGGTCTGCATAATAAGACGATAAATCAGAGTATCCTGAGGTTACACTCACATTCTCTCATTGAACATTTAATAATATAGTTTGCGGTGACATTAAGAGGGCTGTCCATAAAAGAATTGCTTTTTTTGGGAGAGGGGGTATATCACGGGACACGATATGGGAACGCGAGAATAAAATATCTCACGAAATCCATAAGAGGTCATTTATGGACAACCCCTATGTGTTTTATACACGGGTACTACAGTCACCCTATAACGCAATTATTTATTTGTTGATCACGGAGGACGTTCAGTTTTCATAAAAGTAAGTCATCAATGCCACCTACCATCAATTCGCTTTTTCACAGTCCATACAGCATTGGGGTTGCCGGGCAATTCCGAAACAGCCATCTCAGACACTTCTAAGCCATGGCGTAACACACGAACTGAAGATCTAGGTCCACGACCGCACAACAAGTACACTTGGGGCGTATCTTCATTAGCTAAGTCAGCAACATGACATCCTATATTTAATTAAAACAAAAATGTCATTGAAAATCGAAAATGGTAAATTTTTGTATATTTTGTTGCTTCTTCTTGGCACCCCATATGAAATGGTATTTCTATTGGGGCTTCCTATGTCCAAAGCATTTCTTATTCCCTTAACCAAATAAAATAGTTTTATTTTGGCACTGACTACCCCACGAATAGTTGGCATCAGCGTGGCGAAAAGGGGAAAACAAAAATACGTCAAATGTTAACTTACCCAAAATTGGTGCATAGGAATGTAACTCATCTACCATGACAAGATTCTTTAATGCTCTTGGTGCAAAGAAAAAAGTGTCTCCTTCTTCCAAAGGCATAGCCGAACTGAATTCGGGTTCATCATCATCGTCACCCAGATGTGCGATTTGATACAAGTAGCTGTAAGCAATTGTTAAATTAATCAAAACTCCACCCATTCGGTCAAATCCAATTCAAACTCACTGATTTCCAAAATCTGAAGCCACAAATAAAAATCCTGTTTTCATCACACACATAGCCGTTGCTGGTGGCACCGTATCGAAATACTTTAATTTAATCTCGGACACAACTTCATCGTCTGTTTCCAATGTGACCTTGAAAATGTCACCCTGTTCCGTTTGTACCAAAAAGAAATACATTGATTTGGTCCGATGCGTCGCTGAACATATGAAAATCATTCCTCGTTCTGGATCATCTAAATCATTTCTTCGACGTGGAATCGGACAACGAATGTCATGTTGATCACCCAGATTTTTGTAGGTCAAATAATTTTCGGAACAAATCAGCACACCGGATGGTCCATCATTGCCACCAGGCACGGATATTAAAAAATTTGCGTGTTCTTCAAGAGGTTCAAAATACTTTCGAACCACATGATTTAAACCCAAATCAAGTTCATAGAATGTTAGTGTTTGTTGGGTTCGCTGAGCTGCTTCGCCTGTTGGAAAAGATTTTGAAAATATTATTGATACTAAGAGTCGAGGAGCGGTATTTTCTCCAAATATGTCGTGCTTCAATCAGTGAGGTACACTTATGGGATAGGTGTATCAATGGTTCGAAGACTTTTCTTTAGCACAATTTATGAAAAGATTTCGGAATTGACATCAATAGCGAAATTGTGAAATGTGCTTAATGCCAGTCAGTTAGAAAAGGCTACAAAGCGATTAACTTACCGGTTGGATCGGAATCTGCCTTCTCATAATCAATTTCCAAACAAGCGAACATTGGATTTTCGAAACCAACATCTACGCCCACCATATGGTAAGTTAGTGTACTTGATTTATGTGCTTCCAACGGTGAAGAAATTGTCAATCGAGCTTCATTGTCACGATTCAAAATATAGACCAATTTTTGTTTTTCAATGGCACCAATCATAACTGCACGTCCTTTTGGATCAATAGCTAAATATTGACCTGGTACAATACGCCGACATCCTGATTTGCCAAACGTTTCTTGATGAACTTTTTCAAGTATATTCTTGGCGGGAATGTATTCTAATATGACTATTCGACCGGAATCGGAACCAACTACAGCGTAATCTGGAACAAAAATTTGATATTTCTTTTTAAATAATTGATTCATGGCTAGGTGTAACGCATGGAGGTTGGAAACATGGTATATGAATGTTGCTTCTTCATGGCACCCCAAATAAAATGATTTTCATTGAGGTTTCCTATATCCAAAGCATTTGTTTTTCCTTCGAACAATAACATTGTATTGGCACTGACTGCTAAATCAGGTTAGCAACAGCGTGGCGAAGAAGGAATTTTCTTTTGAGTTACAAATTTTAATGCATTTGAGTATTAGTACACTAGGAGTAAACAAACTACTTGGAGTACCTACTAAAAGCGGTGCTTAGGCGTTATAAAATCAATATATGAGTTAGTGTGAATTTCAAATCCTGACGCGTTGAAACTCTCAAGTGTGGCTAAGGCTCCTTCAAAAACAACGTCCGCTTTCGAGGGGAAAAAGGAGTTCGACAAATGTGCGACAACCATATAAGTGTAGGAAAAGCGGATCCCCTTCGAAATAGAAGAAGAAAGAAAACAGTCGTTAATGAACGATATCTTTAGTATAAGTCTATCCATATCTCAATATCAGCAAGATGATGGAACAATGAAAGAGTTCAATTGTGAAAAACGCACCATAAGATTGTTGATTGCACGGCGATATAATGACGGCGTGACATCACTAAAAGCTGTAGAAAGCGATATAAGGAATTCGAATCCCGAAAGAAATAATTGGACCTAGTTAAATGGTCGAGACCGGGATATGCAAAAGATTATGCTACAAGATTTCAGTGACGCTTAGATTTATTCTGTAAGTAGCGTAGACATTCCATTAAGAAAGTACAACGAATTCGAAGAAAGTCATAGAAACGAAATTTTGTTAATTTTTACTGAAGAGTCAAACATTCCGGACAATTTTTCAACCAAGTCTGACAATTTTGAAAAATTCAAAACAAGTGAGAACCCTGCAAAAATATGCAGAAAAACCTAGCAGTTAACAAAAGTCAAAGAAACCCCCACTTAAAATTCCTTGCAAGTAGGAAAAATCGAACGTTTTTATCTGGGAAATTCAAAAAGTTAGTCGTTGGTCTCCAAGGCGAAAAGACTAACCAGGTTGCGTTATGTAGGTATGAAAATCAAAAATACCGCGTTTAAATTTCAATACATTTTACAACGTTCATACATACATGACGCAACATGGTAACTTCATACGCCTTGGTTGGTCTCGGCATGTGAAAAAAGTAAGAAAAATTCATAAACGGTAATCGTTGGTCGCTGCTTTCGACAAGAACTACTGCCGTCCGATCAGTTTGTAACAGTTCCTGTACGCAAAACTAAATCTACGTTCTCAACTGCCTCAGATTTCACCTTAGTCTTAATATTATTGATGATTCCACTCTCTACAACCTGAGAATTCGATTTATTCGTTTAGTGGTTTAAAGAAATAGTCCTACTACTCTCCCTCTTGAGTGTAACATTGATTGAAGACTGACGTAATTGTTGCCATACACCACTGGACTTTGATCATACGTAGATCGAGACATAATGAAGCAATGAAGAGAACGAATCCAATGATAGAACTAATCTACTACTAAAGTAAAGAAAGGTAAGATGCACTGGAAAACACCCTCGGTTGCATACACTCTACACATAATATCGATCACGTGTTGTGTCCATTTTGTTTTCACAAAATGTGCTTGCTCTAGTGTGTTCCTATCTAGTTTCAATTCGAGGAAAAATGAAATTTAGCTCGAATGCGACTAAAAGAATTGAAATGTTCTCTGCACTGTTTAACAAGTATTTTTACCAATTTTCCATAGAATCGGACAAACTGATATTACCACAAAGTGCAGTCATACGAAACCCATTCTAATATTTATATTAACGAAAAGCGCTTACCTTTCGATCCACCAGACAAACGAAACGACATCAACGATCGGATGACACCAAATAATTCTGTGGTAAGCAATGTGTAAACTTTTCCTGTATTTGGATCGGGTCGCAGCAACTCCAAGCTTTTACCACGCGAGATAAGAATTTCTTGGGACTTTGTCCCAGAAAAACTTCCATGAACGGCATGTGTGATTCCGGTGGAACGCTGAAGAGTGAGATTATATAAGAACATGTTTTGACTGATTTAGTGTTTGTATTTCTTTTACTTCATCATCTGGAAGAGAAAGAAGGAATTTTATGTCATATGTGAGGTTAGGTTGAGCGGCATTTTTTTCTTTAATCAAGTTTAATATTGTACTGTTTTGAATACCATGTTCACAGTGTGGAGCTTAGTGTAAACAAACGATGAATAAACAGAACTCAATATTAGCAATACTACGAGCAGAAACTTGAATTGAAATTTCAAGCTCTGAAGATACCTGACTGCTAAAACCCTTTAATTTCCAGAAAACTTGAAGAAATATTCCAGTTAATCAATGATTGTACTTACATTTTGTTATAATTGTTGAGTTCCATTAGCCGATGGCTATAATTTCAACGAATTTGTATGGAAATAAAATCACCTGAAAAATTATTCGACTGCTTCCAAGCGGTTGATTAAGCGGAAATGAGAGTGCCTCGACGTCTTCAACAGTACTACCAACTGTAAGTAATTTTAGCGATTATAGCATATCCAGCATATCCAAAATTTCAAAAGACCGCAGTCAAAATTTCAAAAGACCGCAGTCAAAACTTCAAAAGACCGCAGTCAAAACTTCAAAAGACCGCAGTCAAATACAGCCAAAAACAATTACGCGCGGCATAGTACAAACTATCAAGGTTACAAGGTAAGTAAACATGTCAACATGTCAAGGTTGTACATACCAGGGGCCCTATTTTCGGCATGTGAGAACTTTTATCTCACGTGAGATAAATCTTCTCACCCGTTCTATCTCA
>JANVCI010204434.1:0-10274 GCA_026413465.1 Trichosia splendens | reverse complement strand
ATTTCCAATTTATATAATAAGTCTGCCTTGGTTGAAAAAATATATCTGTGGTGGACATACATTTGCAAGCAAAAAGGTAGTCTATTTTACATGCTAAGTGATGGTAAAGTGAAATTTCACTCTACGGGCAAGAGGGGTAAATTGAACTTTACCATCACGTAGTAGGTAAAAATTAAAACCGCTACGATCAACTCATTGAATGATTGGTTGAATTAAGTGAATTTTTATAAAATTATGATTTCTTCGTATTTTTTAAGTGGAATGAACAATGGTGTTGTGTAAAACGTAATACGCAACACGGTAATGAAGTAGCAAATTACTTTCTCCCCTCAATTTGAACGAACTGTTATTTTCTGTTTCACACATTTTGTATCTTTGTTCTGTGATCTAATCATTGTTTGATTTATGTTTCGAAATTTTTCTTCAACTTTCGTGTGACAAATTTTCTCCTACAATGTAGGATTTCTAGTAATAAACTCAATGTTTCCAATGTATTAAACCTAATTTTAGAATCTTGTTCTTTCAAATTAAATTTGCTAAACACAACCTCACAACCTATCTCATTAACTTCAGATGAAATGAAACGACGAATTCAGATTCAGTCAAACACAGGACTACGAGCATAATGTTTCAGATAATACAGTTTTTTTTTATAATGAACACTGCTGTACATTCATAATCAACACTGCTAATAATATTATTGCAAGTGAAACGTTTTCTCATTCAGACGAAAATTAATACTTTGATAATCGTATATCGACATTTTGATAATTATCAATATTTTGATAATTATCGGGCATCCCTAGTGGGGCATCCCTACCAACGTTTTTGGTGGCGGCTAACATCTCCACCAACTTTTTTTTGGTCGCGGCTGACACCTTCACCAACTTTTGTGGTGTCGGCTCATACTTTATCAAAATCACCATCACAATCTTTGACCGGACTGCAATTTTATCGAAGATCCCTACATAAAGGAACAGTAGAACATTTTAAGATCTTTTGAAAAAATGAAAATTTAATCAATGAAAATTTTGAATTTCAATCGTTTATAGTACATTACGTACGTCTTTGCTAATTTTTATTTTGACGAGTGGGAAGTTTGTAGTACGAGCCGAAGGCGAGGGATATAATCCCACAAGCCAAAATAACAATTGGGAAAGAGGTACGTACAGTATTTTACATGCTACTTCAATGTAAGTAAATTTGTCCTGAAAAACAAGGCATCTAAATCGCATTTACATGCCCTGTTTTAAAAAGGAGCCTGTAAAAAAGATTTACTTGTAAGATGTAAGATGAATAGCAATATGATAATAAAAAATAATGATGAAAATTTAAATTTCGTATTGAAGTCATATATTTCATGTAATTCGACACTTCTTAATTTTCCTAAAAAATAACCTGTATGTCCTAAAATATTATTTATGGATTTTACCACGCAACTTGTACTAAAATTTTAACAATAAATCTTCAATCAAAAATGGGTTTCTCTGAAGTTGATAATCAAGCTGCGTTAATATTCAGCAGTCTCGAAATATTAAAACTCTAGCTAAATTTCCTTTTAAAACTTTAAAATTTTATTTAATGCGAAATAAGTCTATGTTTTTTTTAGATGAATAGAGTGTGTTGAGATTTTATTCATAAAATATATTATTTCATGTAAATATAATTATGCAACATGACATTCTGAATTTTGAAATATGTTTTTTTTGTAATAATTTAAATATTTTAAGTATTATAGGATCAATCAAATATTAAGAAATTTAATCAGGAATTAGATACCTATTTGGTGCTGACGTGAATGTGAAAAGCTCAAAATTTATATTTACAATCACGCATTTCGGCTCAAAGTGCAATCAATTAAGTGAAAACCTTGTTAAACTAGCATTAATTATATATAAAATCCATATTAATCTTGATTTTATTTCACGGGCACATGCCTACTTATACTATCAATATCAAATTACTGACGGAAAAGCGTAAACAAAGGAACTAATATTGTAAGTTTAAGTTTCCATTATTAGTCGGGGACGAATGGGCATATGTCTTTCGTTTAACGTTTTATTGTTGACCTAAGTTTTGATAAGTATTGTTCATCTGTAAATGAATAAAGCAGTAAAAATCAATATGGCGGATATTATTTTAATAAATCTACTTTCTGATCTCTAAAGCCGAAGGATTACCCGGAAGGATTACCGCTTCAAAATGTGTGATTAAACTGAAATTACTAATACTCGTGGGTGATCTGTTTTGTATGACTGAAAGAACTTTTTAACAATTTTAGTAGTTAACCACCTTCTAAGATTATGACTACTTAAAAAAAATTTTTACGAAATCAATTTTGATGACAGTAATCATTGCCGCAATACCATCAAAATGGATAAAATCAAAAAATAAAATCGTCCCAACCAGGGCCTATTTTGGTCAAAGTATTTCACAAATTTCACAAAAATTCACGAAATTTCACGAAGAAAAATATTGTGAAACTTCGTAAATTTCTGTGAAATTCGTGAAATTTTCGTAAAATGATTTTACGAATCTCACCGAAAAAATCGTGAATTTTTGTAAAATTTGTGAAATTTCGTTATTTTTTGTAAAATTTGTGAAATTTTGTAAATTTTTGTAAAATGCGTGAAATTTAGTGAAGTTTTGTGAAATTTTCGTGAAATAGCTTCTCTGAAAATAGCCACTGATCCTAACACAACAAACATCATTTTCTTTCACAATTTGTGAATAACTACTTTAGGTGTATGTTTATGTTTATGTTTAGGAATTTGTTTCTATTTCGGCAGTCAATATCATTATGGTCGCCATCATCATTTTGGTTACCATTTTTAAGTTTTAGAAATAGAAAAGTTAATCAAAAATTTTGCTACTCCTTTCGATGTGCAAAGCAAACGATTTTCAATTTTTTTGTAACATAACGTTCCCCACTATAAACTATACATTTTTACATGCATTGCTTTAAAAGCACTCTATACACAATATGGAAACAGCTGATTATTATCGCGAAATACGTAAAATTGTTCAAAATTAACCTTGTGCGTTCCACATAAAATCACATCATCGGCAATGAATTACTTCATATTTTGAGTCAGGTTTTATATTTTAAATTTATTTTTCTATTAAAAAACTGAATTTCTAAAAATTTCGTAATTACACCTGGTTTTTTTTCTGTTTGTTTTAGGTATCTTGTCATATAAATTGGCATAATGATCTTCTTTTTTTACAGAGTACCAGCATTTAAATGAGCAAGTAATATTAAGGTTTAGAATTCAATAAAATAAAAAAAAAAAAAAAAATTGTGATTAAGTCATTCAGTTGAAAATGTCTAAATGTTGTATAATATTATATTTGAATATTGGTAATGTAACAGAGCCAAACAGGCTACCAAAATATCGAAACCAAATAAAAACATAAAAAAAAACATTGCAAAAAAATACGAATTCGCGAAATTATTTTTATAATTTTTTCTTGCTTGTGTATGCGTGTATGAAAATCGGGTCAATGATGAAGCAAAGTGGGTCATAAAATATTGTTTAAACTAATTTCATTTAACCAGTCGTGTATGTTTTTTTATAAAAAAAAATTGTCTCGCGCGCGGTCTATGCCGTCATACATCAAACATAACCGAAATGAATAAACTTTTTTTATGAGCACATATTTGTTTTATCGATGACATTAGTCGGAAAGAAAGTATTTTATTTTTATTTACATAATAATATTGTAGGCATGGACAAGAGGTATATTGAATATTATTTTCTGTATAATATCGAAGATACTTCGAGGGCATTTCATTTTACCAAATGTTTTAAAAGCATGTGATTAGTGGTAATATTTGTACAAAATCAAACCCCAGTTATGTTTCTTCAATTCAGATTAAATTACTTGAAATTTGTCATTGGAATATTTTATAATATTTTTCTTCAATATTTTCATGGTAGTCACATTTTATGCAGTTAAGAGAGTTAACAATAAAAATCAAGTACCACGGACTTGTAATTTTGTATCTATATCTCCAGCGGTGACGTTCGATATAATTTTAATAAAAAGCCGGAAAAATTTACTGGAAATGATTCATTGAAATTTTTTGGATCATCGGCTTCATTTGGAAAAAAGGGTAGGCTGTTATTCGACTTGACAGTCAATAGTTCGGGAAAGGTAAGTGCTAGAAATGTGATATTTAATAGGTCGACTTCGACTAAGAGCGTAATCTACCAAAGATCAGTCCTTAGATTTTCTTGGGTGCTCTATATGTCGTGAATTCATTTTTATAACGAAAAATTCCTCCCATTCCATTCCTCCAAATTTTGCTAGACTTCAACGCTAAATATCACAGTCTATTATCAAATAGTAACCGCAAATTTGCTATTCCCCGTAGTTAACTTGCTATTTTTAATATTTGAAGATCGTTATTCTAAGCAAAAAATTGTTCTAAGGTATGCTCCAAAGGTATACCATTTCTTATGAATTTCAATATAACAAAAAAGGAAAGCCAAATATCAAAAAAGTAACAAATCAAAACAAGTTTATTTCATCCTAGGTGCGCAACTTTTTTTGAAAAGTGTTAAAATTTGACCGAAGTCGTACTATTTAGTATCGAAAAATTATTCTACAATTTTTCGAAATAATATCTACTAGATTTTGAATAAGGCTCGGAATAAGTGTCAGTCAGGTTCAGGTCAGTCAGTCAGATTCAGGTCAGTCAGATTCAGGTTAATCAGTCGGGTTCAGGTCAGTCAGTCAGGTTCAGGTCAGTCAGTCAGGTTCAGGTCTGTCAGTCAGGTTCAGATCAGTCAGTCAGGTTCAAATCAGTCAGTCAGGTTCAGGTCAGTCAGTCAGGTTCACGTCAGTCAGTCAGGTTCAGGTCAGTCAATCTGGTTCAGGTCAGTGAGTCAGGTTCAGGTCAGTGAATCAGGTTCATATCACCCAGTCAGGTTCAGATCAGTCAGTCAGGTTCAGGTTAGTCGGTCTGGTTCAGGTAAGTGAGTCAGGTTCAGGTCAGCGAGTCAGGTTCAGGTCAGTCAGTGAGGTTCAGGTCAGTCAGTCAGATTCAGGTCAGTCAGTCAGGTTCAGATTAGTCAGTCAGGTTCATATCAGTCAGTCAGGTTCAGGCCAATCAAACAGGTTCAGGTCAGTCAGTCAGGTTCAGGTCAGTCAGTCTGTTTGAGGTCAGTGAGTCAGGTTCAGGTCAGTGAGTCAGGTTCAGGTCAGTGAGTCAGGTTCAGGTCAGTCAGTCAGTCAGGTTCAGGTCAGTGAGTCAGGTTCATGTCAGTCAGTCAGGTTCAGGTCAGTCAGTCAGTCAGGTTCAGGTCAGTCAGTCAGTCAGGTTCAGGTCAGGTCAGGTCAGGTCAGTCAGGTTCAGGTCAGCCAGTCAGGTTCAGATCAGTGAGTCAGGTTCAGGTCAGTGAGTCAGGTTCAGGTCAGTCCGTCAGGTTCAGATCAGTCAGTCAGGTTCAGGTAAGTAATGTTCAGGTCAGTGAGATTCAGGTCAGTCAGGTTCAGATCAGTCAGGTTTAGGTCAGTCAGGTTAAGGTTAGTCAGGTTCATGTCAGTCAGGTTCAGGTTGTACCGTGGAAGGAATTTTTGCTGCAAACAACATTCTCTATTTTTCGAAAGAATTGGCGTAACCCCAATTGTGACTTTAAGAACATCGAGTGTAATATTTTAAAACACTCAAGAAAATTAAAAAATAAGGGCCAATCTCAATAAAACGCAAAACGGTCTTTCAATTATTTCTTTTAAATGGACAATAATAACAATTGCCCTTTATTCCGGTCACAGTGACACTCATAAAAATTTAAGATTTCTAGTGAAGGAACGGAAACGATTTTTGTCAATGCATAGTCAATGCATAGTAAAATATACTTACACGGGAACGCAAATATCCGACTTTTAATTCGTAAATATATTCCATAACAAAATCTTGATTTTGCCTCAATACAACAGACGTGAGTGAGATGTGACATTTGAAAAAATTATAAAAATGGAAATCAAATGTCAATGTTTCGCATTGATTTGGAATTGAACCTTAATCTGCAACTTTTGTGAAGACTGGGAGATAAGACCGGCCATTTAAACGTTGTTACAAAATTAAGACGAGGATATCTTTACAAAAAAAGTAGCGATTGTTGTTCGTAGCGAACTAAGATCATATTAAGTACGATTTTATATTTTCTGGAATTTAATTTTTTTACGTTGTTTTTAAAAATCCTACCTTAATGATGCTGTGTTTTACGATACACCCGAAAAAGATTTTTATAGCGAAATTAATTTATTAGCAACAAACAAGTAACAACAAGTTTGGGCGGAGTTTCTGGAAAGTAATCTTAACTGATTAAGCCGAAAACCCCATAACAAAATATCTGTTGCCAATCGATACACAACAATCTAAAAACCTTGTAAGTTTCCCTAAATTTTCATCACGAGGCAGCACCGGCCAAATGACCTCGGATCTTGTTCGGTTGTTCTACAATTTTTTTCGTTGGATCATTAGCAATAAAAATCCAAACTGTGCGCCCTAAAGGTTTTCGATAACTTCCTTTTTTCATACATTGTTGAACACCCCTAATGTACAACTATTAACAAAAAAATCAATAAAAAAGGAAGTCAATGAGTATTCTTCAAAACATGCCAACTTTCTATACTCCTCAAAAATCCATAAAACAAAATTTCCAAGTACGTATTCATAACACCCATATTCCTCCTCATTAGCTATGTACAATTTTATAATATTATTCAAGTGCCTTCCCTAATCTCGAGAATGCGAATTAAATACATGTCAAAGTTAAGTGCAATCGATATTATTGTTGCCGTTGTGTTTCGTGCTTTCTCTCATTATATGTAAAACATACAAGCACGATTTTAATATAAACGGTGTACTATTAATTTTATATGTGTGTGCATTATAAAAGCACAACGCAAACGATGTTTTATTAATAGAGCTGCAATATCAACCAAGGCGTAGGTCAATTTAAATACGAGTAAAAATAACTTTTGTATGTTTACATTCATGCGCGACTTGGAATAATATGCAAATGTATATATTTGGTTGGTCAAAATTGTCAAAATATTTTTCTGTTATTTTTTCATTATGAATTCAATTTTGGTTGATCCTTTTTTGACTAAATAATGAACTTACGTAACAATGGCCTCTGATCAAATCGTTTATCGGGTTTGAGTACTTACCTGCAATGAAAATGAAATAAAAATTAAAACTTAAAAAAAAACAAACTTCTATTGCTGATATACTTATTTAAGCTATTTTAATAGGATTATGAATTATATTTTTAGGAGGATTAACAATTTTGCTTTTTTTATTTTTGAATTTCATCACTCATTTGTGGCGGAAAATATATGTGTTAAATGTAGAAGGACTGTTAATTATATTCAAAGATTATGTAAAGAAACGGGGATGCGTACATTTGCAAAAACGGTTCGACTTTGGTGTTTCGGCTCCGAGAATCGGTTCTTTCCATTAATAAAGTCCGGGTTCGAGGGTTCGGTTTCGGAAAAAGTTTATGTAAAATCCCAAAAATATTTACACTTTAAACGCATAACAAAACAGTCGTGTGAAAAAACGAAAAGAAGATAAACCACTATAGAGACGTTGCTAATAACTTTCTGTCATATGAAACTTTGGGCCCTTTGTGTGTCGAAGCAGTTGATTTTATCAACAAATTAGGAAAAATATTAGCAATGACTACAGGAAGATGCAGGAATTTGTGAAAAGAGCAAATAATCAAGAATTGGTTTTATTTCTACCAAAAATAACTGATCTTCACTTGTTAGTATCAATTGTGTTATATTCGCGATGGCATCGAAGCATATCTTGTGCAAAATATACAAAACTTGAAAAAATCAGTTTTTTTCCATTTTGAATTTTTTTCTTTCAAATTTTTCAAAAGTTTTTTGAATTTTTCAAAAGTTCTTTGAATTTTTCAAAATTACAAAGTATTTTTGAATTTTTCAAAATTACGAAGAATTTTCAAATTTTTCAAAATTACGAAGTATTTTTGAATTTTTCAAAATTACGAAGTATTTTTGAATTTTCCAAAATTACGTAGTATTTTTGAATTACAAATATCTAAAACAAAAAAAATAAATTTTTTCACATTTGTGATCTTTTCGCATTTTTGTGATCTTTCGCATTTTTGTGATCTTTTGTATTTTGGTGATCTTTTCTCATTTGTGATTCGCATTTTTATGATCCTTTCGCATTTGTGATTCGCATTTGTGATCTTTTCGCATTTGTTACCAAACTGCACCTATGCCAAAGGCCTTAGAATCGTTTATATTGCTAAGTTTTTCAGCGCACCTAGAAAATATACGTGAAGGTGCAACCTTTTAAGCTTCTGAACCGAACACTTAAGTTGAGTTAAGGCCTTAGGTTCATCAACTGAATCCTGCGTTTTCGCATTTGGCAATATAAACGATTCTAATGGCCTTTCGCATAGGTACACTTTGGTAGCATATACGAATTGGCATATACGAATCGCAAACGCGTATGCTAAATGCGAAAAAACCGAAATATGAACAAAATGGAAATGTTTTTTATTTTGATAAATTTTGGTACTATAAAATTTGTGTACGTCGTCAAAACTTCTGTAATTTGGAAAAATTAAAAAATTGTTCGAAAATTTGAAGGTTTTGTGAAAAAATGAGAAAGTGGAAAATATCGTTTATTTTTTGCGTTTTCCCGCGTCTTCTCGCATCTTCCAGCTATGTAACATTCGAAATTCATATCTTGAGGTATGCTTTTCATATATTTGGTATATTACAGTTGGACGGATGAATAGACCGGCAAATCAATGAACATATCTAAATTATCTTTCTTGTAATTTAGTGATTGATAGCTAACAAAATAGTATTTGTATATTTTAAATAGTATTTGTAACAAAATAACAAAGCCATTTCGTTCCTGTCCAATCAATTTTTTCAACAACTGAAAACTTTGACTGAATTTATCAAAAACGATTGCAACGGTCGTTTATATACCTCGAATTATATATAGACTGACTGTCAGTTTCTTGTCTCATTCGACCTTTTGAAAATTAGTCAAACCTCTTTGGATGAAGTTGGTTATTTATTTATTCTAACATGATTCATGATTGTTTTACAGTTCACACAGTTGAATGAAAAATAAAGTAAAATTTGTAAGAAGAGACGAACCTCTTGAGGTATATGCAATTTAGAACATTCAACACACATTATTAGTTACTTAGTTAAATCGCTATACAACTACATTGACCTTCTTCGGGCACGCTCTGACCATCTATTAGGCAATAATTATTTTCGTTCTTCCAGTGTGTTGAATTCGGTCCAATAAACGCAATTAATCTGAAATTAAAAAAAAAACTTGTTTTTAAATTGAAACAAACAATTCGTTTGAAATAAATATATTTGACTGATTGCTTTACCTGGGGGAAAATGATTATATTTTTTATGTCAGTCATAAGATGCCTATTTAATAAGTAAATCATTACTACTACCTTGAACTTCAAGATGTTGAAGCACAAGTTATGAATATGATATATTAAGCCTTATTAGAATTAGCTATAACAACATGAAGATACAACGCTATTATCTCCGACATATTAATAATTTCGTCGGTCTATGTAAGATGGGAAGTAAATTTGTATATCAAAGCATGTTAAATTGCTCTCATTTGTTCTTATTACACAGAACATGGGAAATTTAAACAGCATCCACAAACAAAGATATACAAAACTAATTGATGTATTAAGTACTTAAGTACATTGTTTCTTGATATAGTCTCGTAACATCTTGGGAATCGACCCAATTTGGTGGCGTTGATGATGTTAATTGACTGTTGAGTGAAGAGCACTAAGCCTATAATCGTTGTCTGTGAAACTGGAAATTATTTTCCGTTTCAGATTATATCATTAACGATGGATGACGCTAGTGATGTAATTGAAATGTTTTTTTGATGTCGTCGCACATTATATTCCCGTAACGGACTATACAAACGTTTCCCTTGTCGCAGGTATACACTTTATGTACTCATCTCCATTTTTGTCAGGGAATACTGTGTAATGATCGTCTATGTAATACTGTGCAATTACAATTCAATCACAGAGTTGCACAAACGCTTCAAAAATGGATGCGGACACAGGCATCGGATTCTATTTCTTAAAGACTGATTGCAACTTTCGTAGTGCTTCGGAACCGAAGCTCGAATTCACAATCCGATATTTATTGCACAGATTCACGATAAACTTTTGTTGCGCTATTTGACTCCTACAGCTACACAAAAA
>JANVCI010204433.1:0-11219 GCA_026413465.1 Trichosia splendens | reverse complement strand
ATTCACTTATACACAATGTTTATGCAATTTTATACAACATATAAATAATTGAGCAAGCGAAACGCGTTTACTGCAACAATCCCGATAATATTATGAATCAATAAGGTTTTATTGTGATTTTTATGCGATTTAAATTTATTATTGCGCTCTTTAAAAATTTAAAAAAAAAAATACATTTTTTTATTCATTATTAATACTCAAAGAATGTTCCTTTGAACATTTTCTTTTATCTTCTTTTGTTTTTGATTTTCTTACAATTCGCATGTTATTCTTAATTAATTTCTATTTAAAATTTAAATTTTACTTTTTTAATACTCTTATTTATTTAGATCTTAAGTGATATGTACAATAAAAAAATAGTTAATTTTTAAATAAATGGAATTTTTAAAGTATATTGTTTCGCATGATTTTAATTCAATTTTCTAATAACGCACAATCATTTCATTGAATATTTTAGTACTAAATCTATTATTTTGCAGGTAAGGCCCAGTACATGTAGCTCAAATTTCTTTGATAAAAAATCAAAAATTATTCTGGCTCCGGATGGACCATTTCTGGAAACGATTTTTGACATTATGTTACCCTAAAAGATTTTTTTGTCAATCTAGAGAAGCTAGACTCCTTTTTACCTGAAGAAGTAAAGGGTTCGTTCGTTAAAAGTGAAATAAGTGTTACAATTTCTTTCTATACTGAATGAAAAAAGTCCTTCGAACCGTAGCTATTTCTATTGGACCGTAACAGTAAAATGTAATCTCGATACCTGCAGCGAAGTTATTTCATTGGACAGTAATAAAGAATTTATTGATTTTGATTATTTCTTTCTATGTACACATGTACTACAAAAATCGCATCAGTTGGTTCCAGATGGGACACAAACAATTCCGATCCAGAGACTTTAGAAGCGTAGCTATGATGTAAGCAAAAGATATTCCAATTTTGATGAAAGATTCATAAAATTTATTCTTTTTTGATTACAACGCAGCTTTCACTTGCAAAGATGACAAATAATTTAAAGGTTGTAAGCAATTTATAAATACCCTTGCAATTGGTCAATTAAGCTACTTACACATAAGACGTGACCAAATTCTTTTAGCTTCTGAAAAGATCCAATCAGTAAATGATACTTATCTTGTGTCGTTTTGATTTAAAATAACTTTTAATTAAATGTGTTTTTGTTGTCCTTTTTCGGAATTACCAAATATTTATCTCACGTTTTGCAAAGCAGATGATTGTTATCATACTTGGTATATGGCGAATAACTCTACTTAAATGATATATTTCGCAAATTCTGCAATGCTTTATTGCAACAAAATATTCAAAAAATATACTTTTCTTTTACTTTGTACTTAAATACCACTTCATGATCGTTCGAATTTTACTGAATGTTGTGTTTAGTTTTTATAATTTTTTTTGTTGTGCATGTTGGTATTTTTTTATTTTTACAATTTATTGCAATTTATTATCGTCTGAAAACATTTCTATTTAAGTCAGTAATTGGTCTTCCTTCCATAGATTCAAAATTAGGGATTAGAGAAGTTCCCGACTAGACTAATATCTATAACATTTAATAAAATAAGAAAAGGAAGATGGAACGGCATAAGTTTTATATGCTTTTTTTGCGCTTATGCTTACTTCTATAATTAATGATACACTCGCGGGCTGTTTTTTTTTCAATCACTTGGAGTTAATTATTACTTTTTTGTGGTTAATTTCCGGTCAATTAGATCCCATTACTTTTGTTTCATTAAACATCCCCTTTAATTACGAAACATTTGGCGGACCATTTACCTCTATTTGAACCATCTTCCTTCTTTATCGATCCACATCAAAATTAATCATCGAATAAAAATTGTTTAAATCATACTCAACTTCTCGATGACAGACAAAGAACTTTCAGAAATAGAGAATTGAAAATTCAATATTGATTCCATTATATCCTAGAAATTAGGGCAATTAAATTAAGTCCGAATTTTAAATAACAATTAAAATCAGACTTAGTATTTAACATTAATCTTCTTAGTTAATTTAGCCGCATTAAATAATGTTTCTGAGGAAAATATATTTGCATACGTTACCGAATTGAGAATGTTAAGTAACATCAAAAAATTAACGAAACAATTGCAGCGATGTTCAGCAAACACATGGAGAAGTTGTAAAAACCGATCTATTACTTCAAGTGTTATTTATTTTTAACTCGTACTCGCTTCATTTTCTCTTTCGTAAAAGAGATCTGCTACTTCGAATGTCAAATGAAAAACTTCGAAATATTTTAAATTTTATTTCTTTATATTTCACTGAAGATTTTCATGCAAACGTATTTATAAGCAAACTTTTGCTATATACATTTGCTTATTTTTTCATCTCCTTCAATGTATACAAGAAATTTCGATTATTTTGTATTTGTCTCTTTATGGCGCTGCAACATTTTTGTTATAAATACTATTTTGGGGCCGGGTTATTCTCTTCCTGGCACTCTCATATAAAATGTAATCATTTCATTGAATTTTTGATGTTACGTAATATTCGCAAATCGGTAATTAGTTCCTATCATATCTCACAATTTAAATCCTATTTTGTCCATTAATTTTGTTTTCTTGTTAGAGTATACTGTCCAGTTGAATTCTAATATCCATCCAACTATGTCAAGTAATAACCAACATTATGTAGTATTGAAGCATGTATTGCATACGAAGCTATATTATTTTTGTCATATAATATCGTTGAATGTCACAAAATGGGTTTGATGCAGAAAAAAAGAGTTTCCACACGTTGTAAACTCATATTTTATATTTTGTATTAAGCAAAGTTCTATCTAGTCGCATAACTATGTGGAGATACCATGGGCCGACTGCATGCTGGACAAGCAAAGTGCAATGTTGGAGGACATTACGTCGAAAAAAATTATGTAAATAAAAAAAAAATTGAAAAAAAAAATATTACAAAGTGGCGGAGAGACAAGACACGAGGTCTGGGAACACATTTTTTCAAACGATTGTACGCTAATAGTAGAATAAATACAAAATATAATATTAGATATTCATGAACACAATTTACTGGATGTGAGTTTGACTGATCAATCTTTGAATAGAAACACATGTGAATTTAATTTAAAAAAAAAAAACAAAAAACGAAATTATTAAGAAATTTAATACCACAGAAAAAGAGAAAACGCTTAACCAAATTTGTATAATAATAATTATAACGAGGAATAAATAAAAAACTGTTCAATTCTAAATAAATAAAAAAGATCAAACGCAAAGTGAAGAGTATAGGATTTATTTGATAAAAAAAAATAAAGTAACATCATGAAAAAATTCCAACATCATCATCACTAAACCGAAAATTAAGCTGAACGTTTAAAAGCTTTCATCCGAAAAATATCCAAAGTTGACAAATTATTGGCGACGCACCACCATACATTTGTTTATATGAACATGATTACCTAAAAAAATGAATATTAGTTGTTAAGTAACTATAGGATACCTAAAAGACAATTATTAAGGGAATAGTAAAATAATAATTTAACACAACCATCGTATTTATAAAAAAAATTGAAGTGATATTGGAATTAAAAATTGAAAGTAACGAAATTAGATTGAACATAGTGTTTGAAAAATAAATTGCGCCAAAAAATGGTTTTCTTCACATGGCAGTTAAAACTACCATTTACATTAATTGGTTGAACGTAACATTTTACTAAAATTATGATATTGTGAGTTTGCATTTAGTGAAATTAATTTCTGTTGCGGTAGAATTGTGATTTCATTTATGTTATTTTAAAATATTTGCATAAATGCAATGATTACATATTCGAAATTACAATATGCATACAACATAAATTAGTTCAACTAAATGTTCTAACCTGATAAATTTCAAAATTTGTAAAAAATTTTATTTATTAATAATTGACGATTCTTTGTAATTTTGTACTGTGAAATGTGTCTTGTGGTTGAAGTTATAACATCATCGATGATTATTTTGACTTATTTGAGCTTCTATTGACGACTTTTACGTTTATGTATTTTCATTTATATGTTTTAAGTTTTTTTTTTAATTTTTTTGTCGTCATATATCTAAAAACATCGATCACAAAAGTCTAAAGTGAAGTTAGAGCTAAAACGTTAGCATGCAAAAATTATTACAGAGTTAGATTAGCATTAAAATGTGAAAGTCTTCTAGAAAGGCATTTGGTATGTGTCTTAAATAAGGTATGTGAGTCATATGTTCCCAATTCTTGCTTATTCAAATTTTTCTTCACCATTTGAGCTACTTTTTATTACAAGAGGATTTGATGGAAGCATATCTTATTTAATTTAACTACAAAATTACTCACTTTCCAAGCATTTCTTATTGATTTAATTTAAACGAATATCAAATGAACAATTGCCGTCATGCTCCAATACATTTCTTTCTGATAAGAAAATTATTTTCTCCACTAGTAATATAATTAAATATTAAATGAGGAGACATCAACTGTTATAAAAAGGAATGCCTTATTCGGAAAAAAAAGCAAATTTGAATCGATATTGTTTTCTTTTCGAAAAATCAGGAAAATTGGTCGTAAAAAGAATTAGATTTCTAGTCTTTTACCAAAAGGGTGAGGGATCTGAAATTCACATGCTAGACTTCCGAGAGAATTTCAAACATAAATACGTTTTATTTATATATATGATTTTAAGCGTCGAGTCATTATGGCAAAATTTCCCAATTTTGATATTCTTTCACAGAACAGTTGAAAATGTTTAAAATATTCAACAGGTAAGGATTGTTAGGATTAGAAAATTACCAGAAAGTTTTCCTTTCAGCTCCTAACTCTGACAATATTTTGGTATTGCAATTATTGTTTTAGTTTCGCTATTAATTGGTGTCGTATAACGTTTTCGTTTTCTATTAAATATTCAAAGAAAAAATATGTATAAAATATATTGAAAAAAAGATTTTAATTTAATTTCCAAAAGACACGAAAATTCTATAAAAATAAAAAACAAAGAATTCGATAAAAATTGTTATCTAGATGACAAGAGAATTTGAATAAATATAACAAAAACATATTATCAAAGAAAATAAGTAAAAATAAAAAAATCAATGCATCTGTATTCCTATTTATGCACCGAAGATTTCTATAATTTATTATAATTAAAATAAAAATTAAAATGAAGAAAAGAATTTATAATTAAACAACACGATAACGAAAAGTATTAAGCATATTTAAAACATAAATACATTGATAAAAAATAAAAATTACACTGCACTGTATATTTATACATAATTATTCGTGTGTTTGGTTGATTAAAATGATAATTGGAGTAGAATTATCGAATAATTGTTTTAAACAAAAACTAATGTAATTTAAAGATTAGTAAAAGAATTGTGGTATCACAACAATTATTTCATTATTTTTTCTTAAACGTTTTTACCTTCAGACTTTTTTTAGTATAGCAAATACTTAATACTCGCTAGGAACTTCTATAAATGTCAATACATAAATATATGCGAGAGTATATAGTACAATAAATTCCAACTAAAACAGTTTTATGACCATCTAAATTGTTTTATTACATTTCATTCACTGCATGGGGTACATTCAATTCTTTTTGGTATATAACACATGGGCATAAAATATATATCAAAATTGTAATCAGTTACAATCAAATTTAAAGGTGCGCTTATGAATGTCCCATTAGGCTGATTTTTTTTTTGTGGAATTTTTGGTTGTCGAATACTACAGCCCGCACCTCTTAGAACGATGACAGACGGTAAAACAACAATAAATAAATGTTTTCATAATTTTTGAAAATTAATCTGGATACCCCCACAGCGAGGAAATTGTTCTCCCACCAATGGGAAACTTTGAGGCTAGAGCCAAAAAAATTTTTCATTGGAAAGTGATCGAATTGGTAGGAAAAGGTTTGCCATCGCTGATAATGTAGAAAATAGAATGCGGAAAAATTAAAACTTTTTTTTAATTTTTTTTTCAATTTTTTAATTTTTTTTTTAAACTCATTTTTTTTGTTTTTTTTTTTAGGGTGGTCCTTCCTACTTCCCTCCCTCACTCACTCATTCAGTCCCTCCTTCATTCCTTCATATTTTCACTGCTTCATTTCTTCTTTGCTTCTTCCACCTCTCCCACCTCATACAATAATATCGTCGTCGTAATCAGCATCACTGCTGTCAACGCTGTCTGTGTATCTGACTGCAGCGTCGATGGCGTCAGAAGGTACTGTCGGATTGTAGATGATTCCAGTTAAACGTAGAAATTCAATGAAAGGGTCCAATGCTTTTGATTGGCATCGTTTCAAAAACATAAATTTAGCTAAGTAACCACCGAAAATTCTTTGCCACGCTCACCGCTATCCCAAGACTCCTTGGCTACTCGCCACGATGCTTCTATGTGATTAGTGCACGCAGAGTTTTCAGCATTGATGAGTTCTAGTTCTAGCGAGTTCTGTATGGATAACCATTTGATCAAATGCAACTTCTCGACATAAATTAGCAAAGTCTATTGCAGTGCGTTGACTAATGACTGTGTTCTTTCGAATTATGTTGATCGGCATATTGTCAATCCAACAAACTTTGAATTTAGCAATAACACCCAGCTCCAATTTACTTCGATAGAAAAACGTTTCCTTTCGCAGAGACACGCTGTAATTCCTTTCTGTTTACGCACCGACGTTTTACTAACACATTTCCTTATATTTATCAATCACACTGTTATACCCACGTAATTTCAGTTCATTATTGGACACGGAAGGGAAGAGCCCCATTCACGTAACGGAGTTACATTTCCCTGAATGCTTGTTCCACAAACTTAACCACGTTGTTTGAATAAGAAATTAATTTTTAATATTTTTTTTATGTTTGTGAAGTCGATCTATCTCGAATTTTCATAAAATACAAGTTACATCAAGTTCACAACACAAAAAAAAACCGTCAAAAATTAATTTCTTATTCAAGAGAAATGATTAGGGTACTGTTCGAAAGCTAATGGGTTAAGCTTTTAGTGTAATGTAACTTTGGTACATTAGGGTTGCCTAACAATTTTTTGGGGCTCTACGAAGTTTCCCAATGGTGGAAGAAGGTTTTTCGTTGGTACACCCCTCCTAACTTTCAAAAATTCTGAAAAATTTATTTAATGTATTTTATGGTCGGTCATCCTTCTAGAGGGTGCAGGCAGAATTATTCAACGAAAAGAGTTTACATACAAAAAAAAATCACCCTATCCAATGGACTCCATTAATGTTTTATGAATTTTAACTATTCTCGTTGTAGCGAAACAAATGGTGTTCTCCATCGTAATTTCCATAAATTAAACGTAACCCCAATTCATTCTGTTTATTCATAAATCAGGTGACCATCTTATTTCTAGATCAAACGTTCTAGGTGAAGCACAAATATATATATATTTTTTCGAAGAATTGCCAAACTAATGTTGTTATTATAGCTCTTCGACCGTTAACTCTATACATTTCTCTAGTTTAGTTAAGTTTCTGTATTCAAAAATGTTGATTGTAACGAATAATAAAGAAATGCTTCAGAAATTATTACGTAAAGTACCCCTAATGATATCAATTTTGTGTTATATCATTCGATTTTTATCAATACGCCTGATAATTTTCATTGAAACGAGAATTTGTTACCAAAGAGTTTGCTCAATCAAATATATATTTATGTATATTTATGAATATTTATAAAAAAAATTAACATAACATTTACTTACCAAATTACTTATCCCACAAAATAAACACATTACATAAAATTTAAAAATACACTAAAATGCATTTACACAAAATACACCCAAAATTCACACATAAAAAAAGTTAGTTGTAAAAACATGTTATGTAAAATGATATAAACAAGGATTTAAAAGAAGAAAAAAATTAAAAAAAACCATTAGAATCAGGAAGTTTTATATTAAAAAAAAAACAATTAAAAGAAAAAATATATAAAATATATATTTAATTAATTTATATGCGTGTCTTTTGAATTGTTGTGCAACTAAAATAACATTATTATTGAAAGTCATTCGTCATTCGTTGAGAAATAAAAAAAAGAAATTATATGAAATTAAGTCTTCACCTTAAACTTCTACATATACGTTTGAGGTACATAAGCAATATCTTTTTTATAATCTTTAAAACAAAAAGAAAAACTAAGAAAAAAAATAAAGAAATTATATTAAATTTTACACATGGAAAAACATATTTCACAGATTAAGTTAGGCATTTAATTATGGTAATAACTAAATTATAATGAAAATAAAATGTAAATATTACAAAATCATTTGAGTTTCAACAAAACTAAAATTTATATTTAGAGCACCACAATTCGAAAGGAAGTATTTTAGTATAATATTAAATATATAGAGCATTGTGACAAAAATCGAGAACATTGATGCAATAAATGAAAATTTTTTGACTGGGCTTAACGCAATACAAAGGTAAAAATTAAAAAAAAAACATTGCAGATAGATTAATTTTTGAATGTATATTTATTTATACATAAAAGTTTAGCACAGCACGTCCTACCAAACATTTTATGATTGCTCTCATTAGAGCTTAGAAATCTTAAATCAGTAGTCAATTATACCTAAATGGTACGTATATGTTACAAGTTTCTTTGTAATAACAATAAATTGCAAATTTAGTTCCCATTGGTTTTAAAATTAAAAACGGATAACCCTAAACATACTTACGTAACAAAAAATAATCTTTACGATTAAGACTTCGTTTTAGAAGCCTCAAATGTAAGTTTCTAAATAAGTTACATTGTTCTTCCACTTACCATATTTAGATAAAAAAAACAACTTTCCAACACCATTACACACTCATACGTTTAGCGCTCAAATTCCCTTTTTGTCACATGCCTTAAACACGAAATTCTAAACTGAATATATATTATGATATAGAAAAATATTAAATATTAAATTAAGGCATTATATAGGTAACGAAGAAATAATTAATGTCGATATAGACAAATTTTACAAGAGTAAAAGTTTATATAGCAAAATGAGTAAGAATGTAACACAAACTATTTGAGGAGATTTGGTTCTCAATTTATAATATGAAAAAGGAAAATTACATTGTTTTTGTACCGTCAAATAATAATTTTTATTTTGAAATTTTTCAATTTACGTTCAATAGCAAACGTTATAAATGTTATTTTTTGAAATATTCAAAAACATAAAAACCAAAATGATTGAATTGAATATACATATGAAAGAATTAATACATTTTCTATGACAACTTTTTGTTTATCATTATTTGAAATTTAGCCGCTTTTTATTAACACTTTAAAATAAATTATGAAGATTTACAATAGAATACATTCAATACAATAAAAAAAAATATATATTTGAATTTTAATTATTTAATAATAAACAAATGTACATTCAATTCACAAGAAATATATTGTATTTTGTACATAAACAGCATTTAAACAGCAATTAAGAGCCAATGAAAAGCGAAAAGTAATTATTTTACTTTTTACTTAAGTTCATTTGTCAATTCCAATTTTTCCAAAATATTTAACTGTACAATCTTGGAAGATGCTGCAACTGAAACGCTAAGCGATAACAACATTTAGTTGGTAAAAATTATTCATTTGGAAAAAATATCGCCAAAACCACAAGTGTGTTCGCAAAGTACATTAATTTATTATTTCCGATTTTTATTCTTCGAAAATTCTTTTAATTCATATTTGAAATAAACTGGCTCTTAGAGTCTTCGTAATTTTCTTTCCACATATCTTCACTGTAAATTTGTATATAATTTTATTTATCACGTAAAATCACTCCTAATTTGCGAAACAAAAGAAAGCGCACTAAAGACCATTTTTTATGCGTTATTCAACGAAAGCGGGACCAGCGGCAACAATTTGTGAAATTATGATGGTCCTTTACTTTTGAAAGAAAAAAATTAAAAGATTGTTTAGGAAACTTTAAAAAAAGAATTATGTTTTCGATTTTTCTAATTTTTCTTTATATTTTACTAATTGAGATTTCAAATTAATCGAAAATAATATATTAACGTTAACGAGCAAAAAAAAAACTACTAAGAAGAAATCACTTCCAATTGAGCTGCACACTATTTTGCTCAACATTATTACAAAATTAATAATTATATTAATTAAATAAAATCAAAAATGAATTAACGCAAAAACATATACTAATTCTTACTAACAAAAAAAAATATTAAACCACGGATATACCTAAATTTAAAATAACATTCGAAACACACTCGTACATTATTATATATATGTTATAATATAATAATCTTAATTAAATTATTCTTTTATTTAAAAGATTGATTTTTATTATTGGACATAGTTTGATTTTAATTATTTTAAACTTAAATAACACCACTTTTTACTGATTTTTGTAATTAATTAAATTGTGTTTTACATTATTATATTATATTATATATTTTATAAATAAGTTTAAAGAAAAATTAAATATAAAAGGGATAATCCACGCTAAAACAAATATCAACTGACAACTCAAAATTCTTATCGAAGAATGTATAAGTTAATGATCCTAAAAGAATAACAGAAAATTATATAAAAATTGTTTTTGTTGCGCACTATATTTATTAAAATTTTAATATTTTATTGACAAAAAAGAGAAAAAAAATTAAGAAAATTAAAATATATGAAATAAATGACAGGAAATCTCTATTAATGTGATTAAAAAAAATAAATTTTATTTGTTGTTTAATTATAAATTATCAAATGAGAAATGAAAGAAAAGAAAACAGTTTTCCCAAACAAGTAAAACCGAAAACCAACAAAATGAGAGAAAATGTATTAAATTAGTTTGTTTAATATGAAATTAAATAAAATATATTAAATGTACATGTTTTATTTAAATAAATGCAAAAAAAGTCTAATTCGAAGAATGCCTCAATTAATCGGCCATACCATATTTGGGACGCCACGAATGGCAAATTGGAGCGTAGCAGCGATACATCATTACCATTACAACAATCGTGTTAAAAAGTACCTAATTCCATTTAAGGGGACATTAATTAATCCCGTCCCTATGTAAGGGGGAGGGGGTTTAACAAGAAGAGGAGAAAATGGGACAGGAGCGGAGGGGGAGGGGGTAGGACTCAATGTGGACATCCCTAAATCTTACGTAAAAGTAACTGTGAGAAATATCATAGAAAGATATAAACAAATGATCAGGGAAATTTGAAGGCAAATGTTTAGTAGAAAGCTCTGAC